>KZ111265.1:441897-524778 GCA_002120335.1 Hypoxylon sp. EC38
GACCCAAGGGTTGAATCCGCAGAGCCGCTACCGGCTTGACCAGCCGAGGTATTGCTCGCTGCGGCTACGCTGGCTTCCATTCGTAAATTGCTGGCGGCACTATTGCCTCGCCTTCGCCCGAGCCCCAGACTAAGAGAACTCGCGCTCGCACTACTGCCACTGTTGCCATACACATCCCCCTTCTTCTTAGTAGCCTTCTTCTCTTCTTTATCCCGTTTCTTGGCCTCTTTACGAGCTTCTTTTTCTGCTTTTCTTCGTCGCTCCTCCTCATCTGCTAGACTCAATCTTATTGCTTCCGCCATCATGAGGCTCTCGAGGTGCGCGGCATCTATCCTTTCCCGACCTGGTCCAATGCGGTTAGAAACAATACGGCCGCCTGTTGTCTCGGAAGCAGATGGAACGTCGGCTCCGCCATCATTTGATTGAAGGTTGGAACTACTACCCGGGCTCTCGTTTCCTCGATGGCTTCCCGCAGTCCTCCGACTAAACCGTGATGGCCGACCAAAGATAGTGCGGGATTCCTGATTCCCCATCACGAAAGCAGCATGATGTAGGGCATCGGCTGCCGCTGCCCTACGACGCTGTTGTGCGCGAGCCGCTGCTAGTTTAGTAGACCAATCAGGTCGGATGCGGTCGGTTGTGATGACTCCAGGCGCGTTGGCAGACACGCTTTGAGTCCGTCGGCGATTAGCATTTGCGGAAGGCGTAGCTAATGATGGCGATAGGGTTGAGTTGAGTGAGCTCGAAGATGACATGGCCGTGCTCATAGAACCCAACGTAGGTGGGTTGAACGCATATGTCAGGCCGCGGCGGAAAGGAGGAGGCTCATATGTCACACCAAACTCAGTCTGAGTGCAATAAGGACATTTAGCTGGCTCCATGATAAGTTCACCCTCACGTTCTTCCGGATTAGTTGACGTTTGGCCATTCTCATCGTCTGGGTGGTGCTCGGGAAGATGCGGGTCCGGGCGCTTGATCTGCACAAAGCATTCGCTGCAAATGATTTGACAGCAGCAACGAGTGCGATTTAGATATGGAGGATAGTACATGAGGCAGAGCGGACACTCGATTCCCTCTTTGTACAGAAAGACTTCGAGAGGTTGGCCATTGACGAAAGGATCGTGAGGAAGGTTGATTTCGCGCGGTGTAATAATATCCGTATGCGAGCCGTTGCGAGATAGATTGAGGGCTGCTGCTAGGGACTTCTTGTGAGGCTTGAACGGCGAGGCGGTTCTCGGGCCAACAGGTGATGTAGGAGAAGGCAAAGCTGAACCTGTATTCGAAACAGGCATGTCAGAAGAAATCGAAAGAGTCCTGGGGCCCATTGGGACGGTAAGATTCGGCATGGAAGTACCAGGCGACTCGACTGGCCTGGGCTGAGGAATTAGATGTTCGGGGACTTCGTCGGCAGGAGGGATCTCGAGGCCACGTGCAGCAGCGATAATCTGATGTTCGGCCCAATTCTCGTTAAAATCATCCAGTCCACGCCAAAAGGGCGCTATTTTCCTTTCGATCTATCGTATCCAATGTTAGATTAGCTATAATAGACGATATTCGGCCAATGATAACATGTATTACTCACCTGTAACTGGCGGACTACGGGTTTGCTGAAGTCCTCGGGTGCAGTATATATACCCATTGTCACGAGATAACCACCGTCTACATGTTCCTCTTTCATGCTACGCTCGCGCTCCTTGATGCGTGCTACTCGCTCCCTCTCCAGCCTTCGTGCCTCCTTCTCTTGTTTCGTTTCTCGGTGTTCGAACGGAACATCTTGATGGCGCGAGCTTGACGAACTGCCAAACGCCAATCCTAATCCGCCGAGTTCGGGTCGACTAGCTCGTCTTGATCGATCAGGGAGCTCACCATGATAACCGGCACCAGTTGAACTTCCGCCAGGATCCAACTGAGACCCATGGGGTCCAACACGAGAGCCACTCCTGGCGTCTTTTGTGTGCGTATTGCCCATTTTTCAAACTGTGCTAAGTTCTTAACGGATGATATACCTGGCGCGACTGGGTGATTCGATATTAGATGTCCAATAAGGATAGTCAAAGCGACCTAGGGGTTGTGCCGTGAAAAAAAAAAAATAAGATCGGCGGTGATGTTGGTCATATGCATGTAAGATGTAGGATATTGGAGTAACGAGGCCAAAGAATGGCAGGTTCGTCATTCAGGACCAATCGGATCGGCGATATGGTTGCTCGTCTTTGTATGTTGATATCGCTGTTCAGGATATGGCGGGGTGTAGCTGCTGTGTTCTCGTATCAAACATATAGTATTTTGCCGAATTGTCATCAGACATGCGGCTCTGGAGATATGACTATAAGTAGGAGTAAACACGAGGACGGCTGACCAGTATATACGCACCAGACAAACGTCAATCAGATCTTGAGTCAGAGGCGGTTACTATTAATGGTGGGATTCGTAACGCATATCGTCGAGGGTATCCAGTAAGATAGACCAAGAGGCCATCTGGGGACGTTATTTGGTGCGTCACTGAATCAGAGATCGGTAGTCAATACCTAGGTAGAGTGCCGAGTGCCTCTCGATGCAATAGTGATGTCGGGATGCGAATGGTAAGGCGTAGGTAATGGTACAGTACCTTAGGAATGTATGTAGGGACGAACGCGTGGGCGTATTCGAGCACTGGACTGGCTGGACTGGCTGCCTTTAGCTTGGCTTTGGGCCTCGATCAACAAAACTTGGCCACTATTTGCTGGTTTGTAGTGTATCTGTATCCGTTAGGTCGGTGTCGCTGGGTTCGAATTCTTGTAAATGCTGCTGTATCACGGATGGGCTAGTGCTGAAACTCTGGACTTTGGAAGATATGCGAGATTCTAAGACACAGCGTGTTCTGGCCCACCTCCTATTCGACAGTAGGAAAAAAGAAAAAGGTGGATGAGAATGAAATATATCGTGTACTGTGCATCGAAAAGGGTCACGCTAGGCCTACTTCCCACGTTGTCGCCCTGGAGATAAAAGATCCGGGTCGGAAGTGCTGGACAAAAGGCGAAATCCAATGTGATGAAGTAATGTTTAGAGGTGGGGGAGCACCAATGTTCGGTACATAATGTACTCTACATATGTACACAAGTACATCTGCATCCACCTTACCTAACTCGGACCCACATTGGAAACCTGATCTAATGCTCCTCCACTATATACTTGTACATACCTCCCTACATTTTTATGTACCTGCCATATGTTACGTACATATAGGTACGAATTCATTTAATCAAATACAAGAGAGAGAACTTTACATTAATTACATTAATTACATATGTATTTATGGCCTGTGCATATATGTAACTTCGATTCAATTATCGAAATGGCTATAGTTATCCTTCCAAACTTGCGATGCCTCTTCCCCTTTTCAACGTCACCGTCGCCGTCATGTCTAGATGATTATTCGAAGCCTATATTCTCATCTCTAACATATTTAATAACCATTCTATTTTGATGTTGAATGTAAACATTCGACGTCGTAAATTTTCAGAGGCAACAAGTCAAGCCAAGCACGTCTCACTAGACCCAGCTTGATTACCCAGTCTTGCGCAAGAATATCGTATTGACACGATAGGGCCTCCCTTGGCAGGCTTGGCTTATACTATATCAACTCGAAGTACTGCGAGTCAGATGGTAAGGAACAGGTGATTGGAGATGAATAATCCGTTCTCCACGCCTGTATTCTTATTCTGCGAATGCAACTCTCCTTTACCTCTAACACTGACAATCTTCCCCAGCAGTCAGGTAGTATCGTTGTAGGAATTCTACGTATCAAGCTCTTTAAACACGTATCACGACTACATTCTGTTGTCGTGTAGTTCACAGTTCATGGGACTTATTCTAGTCCTATAAGGACAAACTTCAACCCTACCAATTATAAAAAGCATATTATATCAGGTCTAGGATCTGAGACAACCCGCTGGTCCAGACTCACAGTTACCAGTCCCGCCTGACGAGCCTCCTTATCAGCGACCAATTAAAACTCCGGCTTCCAACATCATCTGCCATTCACTCATCACGGAAAATCTTGCCAGTTGTATCTCTATCCATTAAAGTAGAGATAACATTTCATCATAGGACATATGTCTATTTTCAATATCTGACACAGGATGTGCCTGAATCAAGGCTTCTGAAATGAGCCAATCGTAGCTATTTGGAACAGCTTAAGCTATCACTCTGGTGACATGGTTGGACACCCCACGACAATAACCAACGAGGACCTATTACCTATTATATCTACTCCGAGAACCCTCAATTCGTTCCAGCATCCCAAAATTTCCGCTAGAATGCAGGTATCTACCGTGATCACGGCGTCAGTGCAGAAAAAGAAACCGGAAACTTTGGATCCTAAGGAGGAAAGTGGGCAGGGTGAACAGGTCATAGGACACAGTTCTACAAGTTGATAGAATGATAGAAATGTCTTTCGACGGTTCAATATTCAAGTGGACCTTGTAACAATGACGTCAAAGAGTGCGTTTATTGTTTGTAGGTAGGATTGCCTACGAATCGCTTACGAATATCAGAGAATCCATTTCAGTGAATCAACCACCATACAACGGCGGCTCATGATACCCCCATCGATAGCTGCCAAGTCCAAGTCATTCAAATGATGGCTTCCAGCTTGATATTTGATATTATTCGTCCACATCCCTAGACCCGTTATTCCTGAAATATTCGTCATACTCCTCCCAAGTCATATACGGGAACTCGGTCGGCCTAGTAATGGGTACAAATGAAATACCTCGCTTCTCAAATTCCCCCAGTCTCTCCCTCGTCCTTTCTTTTGCCTTGTTCACGCTGTACACTCTGATTCTATGGGCGCTGCTCGTCACGTGTAAGCCCCAGTTCCATGCGTTCCTAACTTCGATAGGCTGTGTGTTGAGGCTGTTGTCCCAACACCTCACCACGATCTCGATCCAGCCTTCGACATCACATGGTAACCACATGTTCCACGTGCGCCACGCAAACTTATACTTAGCGCTCATATTTTCTACTGGTACGGCGTACCATGAGAATCCCCCATCGGCGCTGACTTCTACTCGTTCCGGCCAACGACCGCCTCCTGAGTATGCCCATCCTTTAACCTCAATCTTACCCTTGTGGAGGACGACTTGCTTGTTCCATGGGGACATGATGGCACTGTAATGATCAGAGTCTGTAACTGCTTTTGAAGTTGGGGGTTTTGGTGTTTCCTATAGAGAAACACCAGCTCCTGGGACGAATTGAAAGAGTAGGCATGTGGGTGGGGAAGAGCTATGAAATGACTGACAGACCTGCTGACTGGCATCTCTTGAATCTGGATGCCATCAGTCCAGCGCTGATTGTGTTTTCCCACCTGCTGATTGAAGTACAGGTATTCCCTGCTCTGCACTGCGGCCCGAGTGGGCTCGGGTATTGCTGTAATGCGATAAAGCCACTTTACGCTCCTAGCACCAATATATCCCATTACGACCGCTCGGACCGGCGCACCGTGGATTTTGGGGAGAGGTTCACCGTTCATCTCCCAGACAAGCATGACTTCATTCGCTTTAACCTTAGAGTACGGCACGCTAATGACGTAGTTCATGACCTCGTTCATTTTGAAGTAAGTATCCGCGCCTACGAATTCCAAATGCTTCCCGTCGTCTTTCAGACCGCCACAGTACTTGATAACCTTCTTAAGCGAGATTCCCACGTATTTTGCCGTTCCGATGGCACCCTCCGCCCAAGGAGCATTGATCATCTCATCTCCTTCGCCGGCGTAGAGCCCGATCTGCTCGATACGCCGTGTGCCACTGCACTGGATGGTGACGAGCCGTTCCATGCGCGGAAAGCGGCTCTCGTCCTGGAGATCCGACAATGTCAATTTCTTCGGCTCCTTGACCAGGCCGTCAAGTCGGAGGAACCACGCCGAGGGGTCGATCGAGGGGATCCCGCCGTGGTTGCGGATGAAATGTAGAGAATTTGGAGTGACTGGCTGAGCAGTGACGAGCCTTTTGGGCGGCTCGCCGTTGTAAGGAAACTGCAGGAGATGCAGCATATCCGGAGACTTTTCTTTCAGCACAATCGCCCACGACTCTTCGGGAACTACCGCAAGGCGTCCGCCAATGGCACGGTGCCATAATTTCCATCTGACCCCTAAAAGGTAGTAAAATCAGTTTTGCTAATAAGATACTCTGCAATTCAAAGGAAACGAGCTCACCCTCGAGGACTGGATTAGTTCCGGGGATAGGACCTAGCTGAAACTCGGGTGGGGGCGGGAATTTCTGTGAGATCAGAATCTCATGTGCCTTTCTCTTTTTGTCAGGGTAATCTTCCCACTCAACGTACCTATCGACTTCTGGTTAGGCTAGCGATCTCGAATAAAGGAGCCTCCCGGTAAACGGCAAAATATTTACTTACCCATCCCAGCCAGGTAGTTCGTCGGTGGCGAGTTTATAGTCGGATTTCTTAGTAACTGGGGTAGGGTCTCCTTCCCAGCCAGGAATATCACCGTCTACCTCTTTGCCTCTCGTTTGATCGAGCAAATGCAGTTCTACTCCCGCTAATCCTTGCTCGAGTTTCCATTCATCGCTGGGCTGACCAGTTTCAGATTGGGTGTTACTGTCTGTTGCTGGTGCACTGACCTGAAAGTTGTGAACTGCTTCTCGCAATGGAATATCGGCCTGCATCTTGTTTGAGAATATTGTATCCTACTTAGCATATGAAGAAGAAAAGAACGCCGTGGTGGATATATCTCAATGAATACGATAGGCAGTACCTCTAAGCATCAGATCCACGAGTTAAGCTTGAGGTATAGAAGGTGGTGTGTAATTGTTACTTATGTCTAAGGTGCTGACTGAGCACTTGCGCATAGCCGGGGAACGTAGAGTTCAGACGACGTCAAAAGTTCGTCATTCCAATCAACTACCGATCACAAATCTAGAACTACCCATGTCACATTTTTCTAGTTCCGGTAATGCTCAAACATGCAAGGCTTATATTAGGAAAATCTACAAGCCAATGGTAACGACTACAGACTCTCTCTCCCTATCTTTATTTTGATAAGGTATGGACATGGGCTTGTACAATTGGCTGATTATATGCAGAACGAGGGGCGTTGCAATAGGTTTTAAGACCTTCGGTGCGGTAATTACTAAGTGCCATGCACTACCACACCGACGCACGGCAATTTGGAGTAGTCCGGACGGCCGGTTACACTCGCAGTGTCCAATTCACGCAGCTTGACGCTCTATTGGAGAATAACTTGGAAGGAAGGTCTAGAACGACCAAGAGATGCCGAAAGGGTTAGCTCTCGTGTCACATTGTAGTCGATATAGACATATGTAAGTATATGTAGGTATTCTTCTGATCGATTTCTACCAGGAAAAAGGTCCAATCGAACAGGGTCCTAAAAGTCGGGAGGGGAAAGTGTTATAGCTTTGTGAGTGGCTTGACTCGAGCAAACTTGAGTCGCTTAGATGCTCAAATAGTAGTTCTATAATGCCCTAGATGCCTGACATACAAATAGATCGTAGTGAGTAGCGTCTTGCTAAGTATTACTTATAGAGGTAAGTGGTATACTCAGGTATCAGTGTCGAGACGTTTACAGGCAAAAATGGGTTCACTTCTATGTTTTCGGAGTGCTTATTACGCTTCTGGAGTAGCGAGTGAATTGTTTTTCTTGATGTAGTGAAAGGGGACGCGAGGTCTTCATATTATATATATTGGATCGTTTACCTATGTCAAGCTAATTAAATTTACGTGTCCCTGGGTACCTTAGGTTATTAATATTACGACTATTTTAGAGTTAGCACGCGGAAATAAAGAGACGGGAAGATATTCCGCGTAATTGAAATGATATCATCTAAAATTTGTTCTTATAAAGACATTTTATTTAATTTTTTTAATTGTTCTCGATAATACAAACTGCGTATGTCGATGATGTAGGCACGTCGATTGCTCCCTCTCTTCCTCAAGGGAGATCACGTTGCGCTTTCAAAGCAGTTGACTTTGATGCTCAGGGAGGCGTCCTATATAAGAATACCACGTCTCGTGCCTCAAATACTATGATTCCAGTCCCGTTTTCTCCGCCTGTGCTTTTAGATGCTGTATGTGGGTTTCAGTGAGCTCAGGACCTACACTTTGTAGAATCCGATTGATTGTTGTTGTAATATCAGGCAATGCATTGCATTTATGTAGACGGCTCCTGCAATCTATACTTTTCAGTTTATCTGCCAGTTGTACCACGCTAATGTGAATTCCCTCAGGCTTGGGAATTGGGTATAAATCTGCCTGGGTTAGTGATCGGACGATAGCTCCAAGCATTGTCAAGTCGCAAGTCGTTCTGTCCTTAGCCGACGTACAGACGATTATAGAGTTACGGTTATCACTCTGGAGAAGACGCGTCACGACAGCTTTTACAGGCTTGAGCATTTCTCGAATTACTTGTAGCCGCTTGTCGCTAATAAGACCTCGTATATATTAGCCATCTTACTGCTCCTTATAAACGAGAGATATACTTACCGTAGAGTCCTGTTGGCTCAAGGGTGCAAGTGAATAACTGCTTTGAAGGTCTGTAGTCTAGCCGCAAGACACCTTTCGGTCCTGTGATGGAGGCTAGAATTATGTGTCTGGCCACCTGTATGAACGTCTTCTTGTCCCCAAGTTCCCAAGTAATCCAAGAGAGGAATTCCATTGCTGATGCCGTATATTCACTGAAATTCCAGTCTATGTCCTTTACCCAATTTTGGGCCCATGGTCGGAGAATTCGTGTGAGGTCGTACTTATCGGTCAGTACAGTGAGCTGGTATAAATCCTTGTAGTGGAGAATACTAATTGAACGAACTTGACTGCAAAAGCGAACGGCCGTGGGTATTTTGTCGAAACAGCTATGGATAATGTTCAAGAATATTTCCATTGCCTTTGGATGGTCAGCTGGGAGTTTAACTATCCATTCACTACCAAGGGATCTGTCGGGTTGTATAGACTCGGCGAAACCACCATAGAGGAGCGTTTTCCAGAATAGGGATGCTCGAGCTAGGGTCTTAGGACACACGATAAAAGTGACACCGTTCAGGCTTCCAACGGTAAGATGAAGCTCGCCATCCGGATCAATAACGACTTGACGGGGCTCGGTTCCTGTAAGGATAGACAGAGAGGCGTCACCAGCTTGTTTAGAAGCCAGGGTAGGTATTCGGGATTCGTGGGCGGACATTGTCATGGGAATTGTGTGAATCTCAAGGCAACAATGAAATCCAGTCTATCTTATGACAAGAAGAATTGACGATGAGAGAGAAGGAGAGGGAGAGAGTAGTTGCTGCAACATTTGAATGGAAGAATAATGCAGAGATCCGTGCATAGAAGAAGGCAGCGTGTTGGACTTGTCCGTGTACATACCTCCTGTCATTTAGTGACCTGGGCACATGTATTTAAATGTAGTGACAAATAGGTACATATCCCCGTAGTTTCGATAGCCAGGAAACAAAAAATCCTTATTGAATAACGAATTACCATGTAGCAAATGCCGTGTTTCGATATGTAACTTCCACGAATGGAGCTGAAGTCTTATAAAGTCAGTTCAGTGCCTGTGTCAATGGTACAGTCAGCCCTGACTAGCGGTTAACATCAGCTGGCAACAGGTGGCAGTTGTGGTGGGGGGGGGGGGGTTACGATGGTACGGGTACCTTAGGTACCTAATCGCCCCCGCCGTCGATAAGATGTACATAAATTATTGTAAATTTTGAACTCACTCAAACTTCCATCATCTGCGCACACACTATTGGAGGGATTCCGACACGACTATTAAACATGGCGACGAGTAGTACGGCAAGTGATGCGCTTCAAGGTTTAAAAGCCCTCGTGAACTCCTCAACAGGCCTCATATCTCAACTTGAATCGTTTCTTCACTCGATCGCAGTCAATAAAGCTTCCGAAGCCACTGCCCCGCCATCGTCATCCCCCACCACCGATTCTATTGATTCTCTATCCCTCGCCCATGACTCTGCCACCCTAATCAAGGCCCATACGACAAAGCTATCTCTCCTCATTATAAACGAGCCTTTCACACCATCTGCCATTAGCAAGGTCCTCCGCGAACTAGTTGCCGGTCCCATCCCAGCTCTCGCCTCCGCTGTCCAGATTTGCGACGCCGACAAATACACCGCAGTGGCCCGTCAGGATCTCGCGTGGCGCTGTTACCGCGTTCTGAAAGAGCTGAAGAGCCTGATCGAGATAATCCCGCTGAACGGAAAGGTTCTTCCTAACGCGCAGAAGAATGGCACCAAGGGAGACAAAGGCAGCATGGCCGCCACAGGCGTCATCTGGGCTGCTTGCGATGATGTAATTCTTCTTAAGAAGCTCGGGTTTGCAGGGCTGTTGGTCAAAAAGGTCGAAGAGTATAGGGACACGCTGAAGGATATCCTAGAAGAGCTCAAGGAATACAGCGAGGAGGCCGACGATGATGAAGACGATGATGGCTCTAGCGATGCCGGCCAAGCGCTGGAGAGTGAAATTAACAATGCCGTTGATCAGATGCAAAACACACATATTTCAACGCAGGAGATGCTCGACGACCTCATGAATCCACGTCACATACCTAGAGATGACCCGGACAAAATCCGGGAGCGTCTGGAGTCATGCATGAAGCGCTTACGGCTGACAACTCTCCTCTATACTGCTATCGTCAAGAGACGGTTAAAGACTATACCGCGACTGCCCACTTCCACGCAGATACCGGTCGCCCAACGTCTCGATGAAGTTTTGCCATTGTTAAAGAGACTACCGCACCGATTTGGTGAAGTCGCTTGCGCATTTTACGAGCTAGACCGTGACGCCATAGATCGCGCCATGGATTCTTGCTTTTTTGACGCATTTGCAGCGTCGGAGATGCTAATGAAGCCGTGGGAGGGACGGAGAGATGAATTTACCGACTGGGCAGAAAAATTCCAAGTCAGCATCAAAAAGCCAGATCAGGAGGTACACACGAATACCAATTGAAGTCTAAAAGGAATATATATATTTTTTTTTCAAAAAGCACTATATACACTGCTCATCATGGTTTATGGACGAGACATTTCTCCCAGGTCAAGGGCATGTGAAGAATCGAAAACTAGAAGAAATGAGTTCCCTTAAGCTGCACCTCTAACACGACATTAATCATACTTGAATCGCGACCGCGTTGAAGTTGACCTATTCTCTCGTCAGCTCTGCAAATTTGGGTATTCTGAGGATATCTTACATGGCCTGTGGATGGGCAGTTGTTTGTGATTTCAGGGCCAGTAGTGGACTTGCCATCAAGAGTGATGGTGACAGCACCGGTCTTCCCGCCGAAGTTGACTTGATAGAACGAAGCCTTGCCGACCGAACTTGATGGGCTTACGGTCTGGCTCGAACCCCCGATAGCGACGGTAATGTCCTTGGGAGAGTTGGACAACGCAATGATCGAAATCACATCTTTCGTGCCACTCGCTGCCGATGCACTACCTCCCTGGCCCCAGACAGTACCTGCAGTTAGACATTAGCGCATGCAATCGAACCACGGCGAATGTAATCGTTTCTCACCGCCATCACCGCATACTGTCGCCGGCGTGGTGCGGTACCATGCTACGGCCCCTTCAGACGGCAGGTCTACGTTTGCATTGCCCGCCTTATATGCACTGATAAAGTAGGGCAGGACGAAACGGAAGGCCGAGTGTCCGAACCCGTTGACGTACGTCTCGGCACCGCTAACAATCTGTGCTGCAACTGGGTCGTTGATGTAACTGGACTCTCCGTAGTCGTTCCCTGTTGGCGTTAGTCTTCGATCCAGCGAATCTGGTTGTTGGTATGTATGGTGCGCTCACAAGTGATGATCTCAATATATTCGGGCTGGATATCCAAGACCTGCTTCCAGCGGTCATACCACAGCGAGTCGCTGGACGAGTACCAGTTCTTGTTATATTGTGGGAGGTCTAACGCTTATGGTTAGTTCGCGGGCCTCGACGGATGGGCTTGAAGGTTGATGGGAGTTCTCATACCCGTGTAGAAGTATGGGCTTACACCCATCATGTACGGCTTGCCCTGGAGAGACGACTTATACGCTTGGTCGTTACCCGTCGTTATCGTGTACTCGTTCGCATTCGGCCAGGCGCCCCAGTTGACTAGGTACATAGTGTAAATTACTGAGGTAACAATGTGATAGGTAGGAATGAGCACGTACAGGCACCATCAATCTGACTAAGTTTGCTCCCAACACCCTGAGGGCCCAAGGAAGACCAGTCTGGAATCACTACAGTCTCTAGAGTTAGCAATGCGGTAGTCGATCAGAAGACATCTATACCACGCTAAAGAGATGGCGATATGTCTTGAGGATATACTCACAGAAGATGTCGCCAGTAGCGGAACGCACCGAGGCCCAGTTGTCGGCCCAGCTGGGACCTTCGAATGTTGAGACAAATGGTTTTCCGTTGACCTTGAGCTGGCTGCCAGCACCCTTGTATTGGTTGACAAGCGAGACGACTTGGTCGACGGTCCAAGAGCTAGCGGCCATGTCGAAAGATAAGAACAGACTAAAGCCGTTGGATGAGGCCGTATCATATGCGAGCTGCAGCTGCTGGGCGTTCCACGAGTCGGCAGACCCGACGTTCAGAGCAAAGCCATCGATGCCGGCAGACTTCGCCTCGGTGATGTCCTTCTGCCACTGATCCTGGGATTGTCCACTCGTCAAACCCACCATGTAGTGAGCAAAGACTAGGCGGTTGCTGCTACCCTGCCGCGGCATGGCTACGCCGGCGGCGGCAAGGTTGGCAAGCAACGCAACAGCTGCCGCAATGTTCAGACGCATTTTGTACCGATTCAAGTACTACGAGAAGACAAGAAAAGGCGATGGAGCCGTGATGAAGTGATCGACCTTCCCTAACGTTGGGGACAATAGCCGCACATATATATACTCATATACATAGCTACTTGCAATGGTGGGACCTAAATTTAAGTCTAAGTCTAAATCCTGCTCCCGACTATGCAGGTGACATCAAGGGGGGAGGCTATGTCTGCATGGCTACAGGGCTAGAACATGAGAGGCCGAGATTGACGGCAATCGGGTGGCAATCTCGATGTGATCTCCATTCTCCCCGTGCTCCTCGTGTTCGCAATTGAAATCTACACATGGAGAGCTCGATGGAGTTCGCATTAGGCGTCAAACGACGAATCATAAGGCCGGAGCTGTCTACGGAGGATGACTAAGATGGAAGCTATGGAGCTTTCATAAGAAAGCTATTGTCAGCTATAGGTGATCAAAAGTTTCTAGCTACATCAATAATCATCTTAGTACAGTCTTCACACATTTTTATTGCTTACTTTATTCTAGTATTGGGGTCTTCAGATCAGTCGGGAGATCAGCTGGCCATCCGGGAGGGGTTAAAACTGACATATGTTTAGGGAGCAGCCCGAAGGTCCTGGAAAATGGTGATGGCATAAGCTCAGCCTGATGCGATGGCATTTGCTCTTAATGACCAATGGGAAGCTTATGCATCACCAAATCCAGCGTGATGTAAGATCTATATGAAACTACTTACTCACAATATTGATAAATTTACCGGTCAAGGTAGGTAGGTTTTGGTTGCGATATATCTGGCATCGGTCATCGCCATCGTGGTCATCATTCCTTCTGGTGTTACCGGCGCTGAGGTGATGAGGAGATGCCCATTACTTACTTGATACACGATTTCCATTCTAATCCAGAGTTTTGAGTAAAGTAAAGTCATCCTTCAGACAGCCACATCTAGAAGTCTAGCTAGCTTTAGAAGCTTTGGCTCCTCTAGGAAGTCTAGTAGTAGCCTACGCCGCCGAGATGCAGGTCAGATCGAGGAAGTAAAAGGAGAGCTAGTTGATATGTAACCCCATGGTTCGTTTCAGGAAGGTCGACGGCGATTAAGGCTATTTATATAGGCCGACGTCCAATCATGGTTGTCCGATGTTCGATTTAGTGAATGAAACAAATGTAACCCCTTACATATATTAATCAGAATAAGGCGACTTTTTACAGTACAGTCCTAGCTGCAAGATGATACTAGATCGTAGTGCGGAGAGCGGAGTCCGCTCAATGCCGATTCAGCGGACTTAACGGTCTCAGCGGCCCTTGGCGGCTTCAACGGGCTTCAACGGGCTTCAACGGGATTGGGAGCGGACGATTACCTAACGCAATCCATTTACACTAGGTACATGTAGGTACCTACCTTAGGTAAGTTTCAAATTCCCGACATGAGGCAGTTTCCTAGCCGGAAAACAAACTTCACGTTGTCTTTATTACTTTCCCTCCTTTTCCTCCCCTGCATTCCCGCTTCTCCACTTTCACAACCCCTTCATCTCGTCGTCTCAAACGCAAATACGTTGCACATTTATACACCAGGATAACCTCTAATTACACTACATACCGTACCGAAAACCATGCACTTGGATCTACTAGGTACATAGTAAGGCTCCTCATAATTTTAGAGGGGTCTTGCCTGCTAGTTGTGAGTAACTTATTAATACACTAGTTAGTCGATAGTTGTTCGATTCTCTTCAACCATAGGTAATTATCGTCTATCTTAATCGTCTGATATTTTTCTCTCATCTACCCACGTACTCCTCGTCCTGCTGTTCCACTTGATTTTCTCTCCCTCCGCTTTCTTCCTCCGGCGGGATAATTACGAAGGACAATTCTGGACTCCCTATTTAGATCCGTCCGAGAACTCCGTTACTCATTCATTCATTCGCTTTGATTATAGTTAAAAAGCATTTTGCATTAAGCGCCGAATAATTCCGTCAATAATCTCGGTTCAGCCGTCACGTTCCCTTACTCTCTACCTAGGTACCTAGTTATAATGTCTTGTTTTTATGTGTAAAACAACATCTACATTATCCATGGCGTCGCTCTACTCGACTCGATTTGTCCAAAACACCGGCACACTCCTTCCTAAGAGCGCGTTGATTATTACCCTCGATGATACCCTTGTATCTCCTCCCACAGGCAGCTGGCTAATTCCGCCAATGGTTAAGATATCGAAATCTGGGTCTCGTGTCTTCAAGGGGTACGTCTCGGCCTTATACTGAACCGAGAATATTCTACGGCGATTTAACATCGTCGTATTTGCATTTTCGGAGACGCTCTCAGATACACTCGTAAGGAAATGGAAATAATGGATATAGATGTGGCTATAAATTGATGATCTCCCGTGTCTGTATAAGAGTCTCCTTTGTCGTATTGGTATGTGATCGCTGCTGGGTTCCCTCCTCCGTCAATTTGACCGGCATTCCCAAGACGCCTACATAGCGTAGTAGTAGTAGCAGCAGCAGCAGCAGCAGTAAGTCAACATGATGTTGCATCTACTTCTCTTGTCTGTATTAACCTTCGCTTCCTCTGTTTATGCGGCGTTCGGCTTCACTAAGTCCGGCAGCAACTATGTCGTCGATGCTGGTTCAAGCAACGCGTTAGTCTTCACTGTCAACGGGGGTAGCTGCGATATCACCTCGATCAAATATCGTGGCACCGAACTTCAGGCTTCCGGAGGCACACAGTTATCCTCTGGCCTTGGTTCCGCGACTGTCAAGGTTGAGTCAGTCACAGCTAGTATGTTCTCTATCATGCAAATTAATGTCATTCTAAACGTTCAGCCTTCTTACATCATGGCTAGGTTCCGTCAACTATGTCAAAGTGACTTGCACCACCTCGACACTGACCCATTATATGGTAGTCAAAGAAGGAGAAAGCAACATCTATCTCGCTACCTATATTAAAGAAGAGCCCTCGGTCGGCGAGCTGCGTTTCATCGCCCGCCTGAAGTCATCGGTCCTGCCTGAGGAGTATCCCTATGGAAAAGTATCGACTACCTCTGGCAGTTCAGCTACTGTAGAGGGCTCCGACGTCTTTATTGTCGACGGAGAGACCCGGTCTAAATTCTACTCCAGCACTCGTTTCATTGACAAGAACGCGCAGTGTGTCTATGGCGGCTCTGACGTGATCCACGTATGCGTATTGGCACCACACCCTGAATCATCATCTGGCGGTCCATTCTTCCGTGACATCGAAAGCAACAATGCTGGCGAAGCAACAAATCTCTACTGGTATATGAACAGCAATCACGTACAGACCGAGGCTTATAGAACCAATGTCCTTCACGGTCCTTACATCTTAAGTTTTTCAAGATCAGGCATCCCTCAACTCCGCGATGCCGACACCTCCTTCTTCTCGGGGCTCAGCATCACAGGCTATGTTCCCGAGTCCGGGCGTGGTCACGTCTCTGGTACTGCCTCCGGAATCTCAAGTAGCTTTCAAGTCGTTGTTCATTGGTACAACACGGAGGCGCAATACTGGGCCATCGCATCATCTAACGGCGCTTTCACATCCCCCGCGATGAAGCCCGGCACTTACACCATGGTGCTATACCAGGGAGAGTACAAGGTTGCCACTGCCACCGGCGTTTCTGTTGGTGTTGGCAAGACTACATCCAAAAATATCGCCAGCACAGAAACATCGCGAAATTCGCTATGGAAGATTGGAGAATTCGATGGGCAGCCCACCGGATTCCTCAATGCGGACAAGTTCCTTCGGATGCACCCATCTGACTCGCGCATGACCGCATGGAACCCCGTTACGTATACCGTCGGCTCTTCGTCCCTCAACCAATTCCCAATGGCACTCTTCCAGACCGTCAACAACCCCGTGACCATTAAATTTACCTTGTCGTCCGCACCTGGCGTTGCGACCCTCCGAATTGCGACGACTCTGTCATACAACGGCGCTCGCCCTCAGGCCAAAGTTAATTCGTGGACCGCGACGGCACCCTCAGCACCCACCAAAATCAACAGCCGTGGCGTAACGCGTGGTGCCTATCGTGGCTACGGCGAAGTATACGACGTTAGCATTCCTTCGGGGACACTTGTTGCGGGATCGAATACCATCACGATTACTTCTATCTCGGGCAGCAGCGGCAGTACCTTTTTAAACCCGAACTTCGTAAGAACTACCAACATAACCCCTGACTTATCGAACCCGGACTGACAATAGCGGTTGTAGATATTCGATGCTGTTGAACTCTTTACGTGAGGTATCTAAAAATCGTAAAATGGCAACCGATCTGGGGAAGATCTATGCGCAGTCGCCTTACCATGGTCCGAACTATCTCATAAGCTTGAACATAGCGGTATCATGAAGACGTAGGGACGATACGTCACCGCCTATGAGACCCTTGTAGATCTGTATGACTAGTGTGCCGGTCTGCCTTATTATTGTTATCAATTCTAGTGTGTCTGAGCTGCATCTGGTGTCATTGTGTCTTAACCTGACTCGCTCAGGGCCTCTTACAAAAGAGTCTATCAAGTCTAACTTCTAGATTTTATCTCTCTCCATGAGATACGACCACGCTAAAGCACACAAGGCGATAGCTACCAAGTATAGCCACCACACAAGGCCAATTGCCCCTTCTTCGACGCCTAGCGCAAACACATATCCACCGAGAGCTGGTCCAGTGGCGCGAGCAAGGCTTGCAAGCATGTTTCCCGCCCCATGGATGGTTCCTAGAACAGTCTTCGAAGGAGCCGCCTCTGTCAGCAGGATGACAGTGCTTGGGATGGCCATAGTGCGTGCCATGATCTGGGCACATATGACCAACCCTAAAAACACCCATCGCGCTCCGTCTTCTCCACTACCCGCAAGCAGCGAGAGATACGGCGCCGCTGCATATGTAATAGGAAACAAGAACAACGCAATCCGAAATACACCACGTGTGCCTATGCGTGCCTGCAGCCGCGGATAGATGAAAAGTTGCAACAGGATGCCGCAGACGCCAAAGGTCGAGAGCCACACGCCGATGGTAGACGATCTAAGGCCAAGGCCTCCTGCAAATACGAAGAACGACGCCTCACTGTTGTCGGCTGGTGGACTGCTCAAGTATACGGGAAAGATGTGCATGAAGGCTGAGTTGTGCAGTGGAAGTAATCCGAATGAGACCAGCGCACATAGCACCCTGCGCGTCCATATATTTCGAAAAGGAAGGGATTTACCACCGGTCGGCGTTATGTCCGGCAGGGGCTTCTCGAGCTCCGGCTGTACTTGTCCTAGGAATGTATCTTCGCTACTTTCGATCCTTGCATATTCTTGCTGCCTTGGTCGTAGACGTCTAACCCACCGTACAATAGCTGCACCAGCTCTAAGACCAACATCACTCTGGTCCTCCTTTCCAGGAAGCGTTTCTCTAAGTCCGGCCACAGCCAGAATGAGAGAAACACCCAACAAAGCAGCGTTCAAGAGCGCAGGTAACGCGTAAGGGTACTCGAGGGCCCATGTTACACCATCGGGATTCCCGCTCGTATTTAGAACGCCCTGTGGGCCAAACAGCCACGCCAAATTTACAACAGGTTCTGCAAGGCATCCTCCAAGTGCTAGACTCGCCACCATACCCGCGTTAAACACGAGAGGCAGTAATAGGAAAGCCTTGGTCTGGTACTTGCGGTCGCGGACTATTTCTGCCGTTACGGTGCGCATGATACCTACGTTGCCATTTGCAAGGCCTGCCAATATCCGCCAAAATAACAATGTGCCAAAGGATCGCGAGAAGCCGAATCCGATGTTCGCTAGCACAGAGATTGCAAGTCCGCCCACAATCGAGAGCCGTCTTCCATGTTTGTCTGATAGGCGTCCCCACGGTAAACTCACAACAAATTGCGCCAACGGGAATGCAGCCACTAGTAAGCCTGAGAATTCGGAGATGCGGGCGGCTGCCGCATCAGTAGCCTCCGATGATTGGTCATCTCCTGAAGTGCTTGAGGGTGGCGGCAGGACCGAGCGCACAAGGTAGAAGATATACGGTAAAAGACAGACATTGGAAAGAGGCTCGGAGAGTCGGCAAAGGGATAGGATGAAGAGTTGATCTTTATTCGGTAGGTCACGCCATCGGACTTCTGTCGCCTTTGGCGCTACGATTGTTTCTGGATTTATTCGATCGTCCCTGGAGCCTTCGCAGGGTACCGACGCGAGGTTCGCTCGAGCTGAGGATCGAGACTGTGTCAGATTTTCAATTGGTATTATCTTTACCAGACATTCATCTTTGAATCACTCACCACTTACTGAGCTGACCGAAACTGCAGTCTCATTCTCTCCTTGGCCCATCTTGTATGTATTTAAGGGGTCATGACGGTACGAACAAGCCCACTCAGCTTCAACAATGTGGCTATTCACTCGGCTTTTATCATCACCCCTTCTGTCCCAGTTAGTTTGCTCGCTTGATGAAATTTATTCAAAGAAGCTCAGCGAAGTAAGGTTGGTGTCGGTGTCACACCATTTAAATTGAATCTTAATTCTAAGCTACATGTAGGTATTCTTTTATATGTCACCTACGGAAGCTCACTCCGTCGTAGCTTCGTCAGGGCTAAATGTTTACCATCTAGCCATTGTCGAATTTATGCATTCTCTCTCGGTGGTTCAAAACGACAATCTACTATGTAGGCAATTACCCAGATCGGAATCAGCAAACCGAAGTAGATTTAGGTCTCTTCCAGTTCCGGATTAAGGTGTCTCATAACGGTAATTAATGTGGTGTGTAAGGTAGCACCAAAGACAATTTACCCGTATCCAATGACACTTGACTCGACATTTCTTGCGCTTCCAATATATAGCTGCCGATTTTTACCATTTCCGATACACGAAGTGGCCCCCTACATACTTGCAGTCGTCGTACCACGTACACATCTTGGCTTGCAGCCCGGGCCTCCAGTAAACTTGAGTATAACATGAGGAGCGCATCTCCCCCGCGTATCCATGTCACGCACCAAACGAGATGCTTCTACCCTGGATGGCAAGCTAATGCGGGGTTGGCACGCGGGCGCTTCTTCAACGCGAGACATACTCCCAAGAGGATGGGTAAGTTATCCATGTATGTGTAGGTATGTATGTTCCCAACCATAATGGTCATAGAATAGGAAGCTGGATGAGACTAAACTTGCCAGCTCTATACGAATGTTACGGCACAGGATGCAACATCGCATAACGGGTCGCATTTGAACTGGTGGGAGGCGTCTTATTTTGCGCTTTTTTGCAATGGGATAAACAAGTCATAGACTCCCAGCTCTGTCAAATCGTCAGCTAGATACATTAGGTAGACTCTCTCACTCTCTCTCTCTCTCTCACTCACTCTTCTTTGATTTAATCTTCGCGGACACATATCATTGCAGGTTTGCTCTTGGTTTTACTCGTTGCATCCCTGTAATCTACTCTACCATAGGCGTAATGGCACTAGTAACCAAGGCTGATATCCGACTTCACTTGTTGTGCATCTTTTTTGCAGTTGGCTCATTTGTTTGGGGGTAAGATGCCTATGCCATGTGTCCCAAGTCAATACGCGCGGCATCCTCAACATATCAAAGACTTTCTTTTCGTTCCATTCTAGACGCCCCAAAATAGCTGTAGAGATGATTGCGTAGGGACTCAAAGCCGATGCTGATCAATTTCTACTTGGTACAGGTATAATGTTGGCATCCTCTCATCCGTCTTAGTTCATCCTGGTTTCGTCAAGGCGATAGGCCATCTTACGCCTTCACGAAAGGGAGTAATTACTGCTATCTATTATCTAGGAACCTGGTATGTTGAAATTATCTATCTAGTTACTCCCGGATTTGTTCATAACTAACCAAGACTTACATTAGTGAGTACTTCTTGCTGAGCTAACCTTACCCAGTTTGATCCCTTCAGTCTCGCCCCCTGGTCGCTGTAGAGCTACAACAGTGCCCTCAAAGACTTATATAGCTCAAATGAACAGGATTTTCACCATTCTAGATGACTGATGTACGGCAGGGCTAAGCTATATCTTTATCTCTCACCCCGCTAGCGACCTGTTCGGCCGACGATATGCGGCACTAATCGGCATCTTCACCGTTGCCGTCGGCAGCGCTTTTGAGTGCGGCGCAACAGGCTCCGGCGCGTATGCTATGATGATTGTCGGCCGCATTATATCAGGTATAGGAGTAGGAATGCTGTCAACTTCGGTACCCCTATATCAAAGGTTATTTTACCCTCCGTGTATACTTTTAAGCGAACCTACGTTTACGTTTTCGATTCTAGTGAGGTTGCCCCAGCCGGCAAGCGTGGGAAATATGTTGTTTTAAACCATGTTGGATTTGTTGCTGGCCTGGCTGCCGGCTTCTGGTGAGCAGTACCTGGGGACTCCTTGGAATCATGTTGGAGTGAACATCCAACTAACAGTTGACAAAAGGGTAGGATATGCTGTGACCTTCTGGGATGCCACGGAGCACGATGTATATATCTCATGGAGGGTCTCGCTTGCTGTTATATTAATTCCGTGCTTCATCTTTGGAGTCGGTCTCCCGTTCCTCCCTGAGACGTAAGTCGCTCTTTTCCAAGTTAACCGTTCTCAAGCCCTCCTGGGGTCCTAGAGCTATGCTAAAGACCAATGTTACAGTCCACGTTGGCTCATTGAGCACGGACACTACGATGCGGCGCATAAGTCGCTATATTGGCTGCGCGAAGGCAGCTTCACGGACACGGAGGTGGACGCCGAGCTCACGCACATCCGGGGAAATGTAGAGGCGCACAGGGCCTCTGGAGAAGCGAGTTGGCTATCTCTGTTCCGTGATCGAAACTTGTTCGAGCGGCTGTGGCGCGCATCCTTACTCCAATTCATGGCGCAAATGTGCGGCGCCACTGCCATGAAGTATTATTTACCGACACTCTTCGCGAACCTTGGCCTACCAACTCGCGTCACCCTGATGGCGGGAGGCATCGAGTCGACGTTAAAGATCGGCATGACGGTCATTGAGATGCTCCTCATCGACCGCCTTGGTAGGAGGGTGACGTTGACTGCGGGTTGCGTCGCTATGGGGTTCGCCATGTTGGTAAGCCAATAACTTAGCCTTGTACCCTTTGTCGTAGATCGTAAACTCATATTTGTCAAACCAAGATCAATGGGGTGCTGGGCCAGGTCTATCCTGACAACACGAACAGCGCCGCTGACGTAGTCTGTATTGTGTTTATCTTCATCTACGCTCTTGGTTATAGTATGGGGTTTGGACCGGCAGCTTGGGTGTACGGCTCTGAGGTAAAATTTTGCTCTAATCTCGGTTGTCTTTGGAGAAATATTTACATGTCTAGATTTTCCCAACTTCAGTTCGCGCTCGGGGCCTCAATTTCTCTGCATCGGGCGGTGCCATTGGCTCCATCATCGTGGCCCAGGCCTGGCCAGTTGGCATAGACGCGATTGGCTCTAAGATCTATTTCTTTTTCATGGCTGTAAATTTTGTCTGCATTCCCGTAAGCTGCTACTTTCATAGCTTAATACTTCACGTACTAGTATTTTCTAACCGAACTAGATCATCGTTTTCTTCTATCCCGAGACAAAAGGCCGGCCATTGGAAGATATGGACTTACTGTTCAACAAAAATATAGGGAGAGTCGGCGAAGATACTGATGAACATTGCGAGCCAGTGCTACCCAAAAATGTTAGCCGTCAATCACAAAGCTGAGGCTCCAAAGAACGAGGGGGGCGTCCGTCAAGTGATCAGAACTATTATTATGAAAGATCGTGGAAGATCATACCGTCTGCCTTTCAACCTCCTGAGAAGGCTCTACGATAAAGCTGTAATCGCATTCAAATATTAGAAACATCGTTATAGATGAACCTAGCGAAATTTGACTGACAGTGATTTCGAAATTTTCATACATCTGCAGCAAATCCCACTCACAATTATCGTTGAAATGTCACATCTCGGTTCCAAACTCGTTCTGATGGACAAAGCAGAAAAAAAAAAAAAACTCGTATTTAATTGGTATCTTACCAAAACGCCTACCCAATGCTATTTACTGATATCCCATCACAGGAGTCATGATCGAGTGATGGACTTGAAAATTTTGAAAATGTTTCATTCAAGGCCCATCTGAGCTTCATCCCCAATGCCCCATTGGCCCTGCTCCTTCTGGTGTCCATGGATTTCTAACTCCAGTGCTGGTGTCAAGCTACCTTCATCGTCATTCGAACGTAAGCTAGCTGCCTCACTTGTCCTCCTAGAGCGGTGTGTGCCGCCAGTGGTCCGTCGACGTAACGAAGGGCCAGATAACCTAAACCTAGCTGACTTAGACGATGTGCTGAGGACGGAGACTGCATCATCTTCCTCCTTGGTGCCATTCTTGTCAGGTTCGCCATTCATTGACGTTTCTGGATTGGAGGTCGAGAGGGCGGACGTATCTATCTTCTCGGAGCTAGGAGTTACAACAGGACGCGGACGAGTAGGCAACTCCGGCGGCGGGGGAGAAGCCGTCTCATCTGTATCTGAAATCTCGACAAGTTCGGCATCACGATACCATTTGCGTCGTCGCGTCCAACGTCCCCACCCATCACTACCACGACGGCCATTCTGCCACTATTTCACTGTGAGCAAAATCATCCTACTAAGTTGGCCATTTCGTAAAACGCACCTTGTTGTCATAATAAATCCATCCATTCTTGCCCGCGTCTGTGTCGTAGTCGGCCTCATCAAGATCAGGCGCGCCGTCGACTCGCCATTTGCTCCCCTCGACCCACCTCCACTTCGCATGCCCATCCTCCACCTCCGGCAGTTCGAACTCGTCTTTTGGAGGCACGGGGTTGTTGTGCTCGTCCGTCCAAGCTGCGCGTTCATAGGCGAATAGGCTATTTGTCCACCCTAACCCTAGCCAACGTCTCTGGTTCTCGTATATGATAAAGGTGAAGCGTACGCCTGAGTCTTTGGCCCCGGAGCGGTTACTGCGCTTAAGGGCCTCTGTCAGAGCGGAGGGTGATATATTCGCAGCCTCGCTCTGTTGCTTTGCTTTAGAAGCGGTGGTGGGTTTGGTCTGATTTCCGTTTGCGCCATTGGGCTTTGACTTGGCCGGTTCTTCAAACTGCAATCCCGTCACTAGTCTTGCTAGCCTCCTTATGGTGGCGCTTCGCCATAGCAGTGTTCTGGATACGCGGCAGACTCTCGAGTGCCACGTAAGTATAAGGGTTCCAAAAACCAAGACGACTCTCTTCGTTGTTATGATTCTTAGCGGAGGGAGTGTCAAGGCGATCCAGGTCGGGGTGATAGCTAGTATTCGAACAAACAGAGTAGTAAGCGCTGGTCGCGTGGTTGCACTAGTCGCTGTCCGCTGGGTAGAGAGAAAATCGGTCATCTCGAGTAGAGGCTCAAGGAGGATATTGCACCTGGTTGTGAAGACCTTGACAGTATCTACAATTTCATCTAGTGTCTTCTGGTGTTTCGTACTGGTATGCTCGCTGGCATTGCGCTGGTGTTGACCATTTGTGCCGCCCCCCGTAGATGCACCCGGCGCCTTCTTATCCTTGTTGTTGGCCATACTCGGATGTTCGGCCCAGCCACTACTAGATAGTGGACTATACCGTCGTCCGTACATGCCGCCTATGATGCCCATAACCACCACAATGGGGCCGGCAAACTGCACGACGACGTCGCCATACTGCACCGCTGCCCAGAAGATTACAAGTAGTAGGAAGCTCTCCCATGGGTCACCGGTAGTCCAAGTCAACAAGCCAACTAATTTATTCAGAGGCAGGAGGAACGGGTGACTATAAGCAAGGGCGCGAGTGATCTGAGGTGGAGTAGCGAGTAATAAAGGCGACTTCTGGTGTACGAGGATAGTTGATCTCCGCTTAGCAGCCGAAGCAGCACTCGAAAGGTTAGCGGGAGAAAAGGAGGCGTATGTCGGAGGGGCGTAGGTAGGGGGCAAGTCGGATGGGGTAGCAGAGCCGTCGAGGTCGCCGCGGGAAGTAGATTTCGGGGTCGACATGTGTGTCAGCCAAGGCGTATCCTGAAGCGCGGAAGTAAGAACGAGGATAATGTTAGCGTTGACGCGCAATCATCTTGAGCAATAGAATATAGAAACATTCAGATTGGTGCCTAGGTTGCTGGTATAATGCTAGATTGGAGATTCGGAGGCTTTTGGAGGTTTTAGAGGGAAATGCCGAGGCTTATGCACTTTGTTCATCAATCGGCCTGATGACGCCTTCAAAAAAAAAAACACAGGAACTAGAGAGGGGAAATGGATGATGGAGTGAGAAGCGTAGTGCGCAACGAAAATTATCATTAGACAAATATAATAGTAGCAACTTGGGAACTCACCAGAGCCGCCATCAAGGGCCGTTAGTTGAGAAAAACTGTAGCTGCGCACGACGCGATGCGGCCTCTGCTTTTCGGTGGATTCGACTTGGTCACTGGATTTATTGAATACCTATGTAACCCGAGCTGGCTTGGGCTACCTAAAGCGAAAGGCCGAAAGTCAGAGCTCATTCCTCCAGTCGTTTTAAGCACGACGTCATTTGGCGATGATGTAACTCCGTAGGTACATACATATGTACATGTATGTCTAAACTGCGTACATTAGATACATACATATATATATACATATATTCATACATGTAGTTATTTATATTTGATAGCTGCGGTGACGACGTATGCATGGTAAGTAAGGTTGAAGGAAAATCGAGGGAAAAAACCAGATTATATTTCGGTTGTCCTGGAATCATTTCGCATTTTGAAGACTGGCTGACATGTGCAAAGTCTTTTGCCCTTCTACAATACATACTTCCACATTTCATCATCAAGACGGGTACCATATTTACGGTACACTATATACATACCATATTAAGAGCTTAGGTACATAGGTACTACAGTAGAGGTACATAGCTCGCCCAGATGAGTATTATGTACATGTATGTAATTACCCGCTCTGGTATAGGTAAATTACCCAATACGGACTAGCCTGACTAGCCTTACTGGCCTAGCGATTTTATCCCCAAAGTTGCAATGCCGGGGGAGTAAGGTGGTACCTTACCGTTATAAAAAGGGTTATGTTTATTATATATATTTCACTTATTTATATAAACTATATATATACTGCTTAAATTAATAAAACCTTTTATTTTTTAAATGTTTATAATTTTATATAACTTTTTTAATAAGTAATATAATTACTATTTTAATTTAAAATGTTTTAATTAATTAAAGCGTAATATTTTTTTAAGCCATATATATATAACTTATATAATATTATATAACTTAAATAATATTTATATAACTTATATAATATTTATATAATTTAAATAATATTTATATAACTTATAATTTAAAAAAGTTATTAAAGTTATACGTGTTATTTTTAAATTATATAAATATTATTTAAGTTATATAAATATTATTTAAGCTATATAAATATTATTTAAACCGTTTAAACTTTATAAATAGCTTTTATATATAAGTTATATAAAGTTATAATTATTTAAATAATTATAATAACTTTTTATTTTAAAATAATAATATATACGTATATATATAATAACTAATGGTTTAATTAATAATAATGTAAATATTTATACTTAGTTTTAATAATTTTATAAATATATTATTTTAAGGTTTATAATTTAATTTAAAAAAAAAAGGTATATATAAAAAATATGTAAAACATATAAAATATATATAATAAATATATTTAATAATATAAGTATATTTCTTTTTAAAATATTATATAATTTAAATTATAAATATATCGCTTAAATAAAAATAAACCGTTCGATACTTTTTATTTATATAATTATTTATTTTTTTAAAACGTTTTACTTTTTTAAAATGTGTTACTTTTTTATACTATTAAATTTTTTTAAAATGTTTTAAAATTAAAAGGTTTAAAAATAATAGATTGCTTTATTCGTTTATAACCTTTTAAAATTATATTATAAGTTATTTCCTTTTTTTAAAAAAATAATATTTAAAAAAAAGCCATATATATACCGTAAATATATAATAGTTATAAACCCTTTTATAATAATAAGGTATAATATTATTTTAATAAAGCTTAAACCACGAGTTTAAAATTTTTATACTTACTTTGTTATAAAATTTTTAAGTTAATTAAAAAGAATTATAATCTTTAAAAAATTTTTAAACATATAGTTTAAAGTAATTTAACTTAAATTAACATTTTTTAATTATTAACTTTTTTATTAATTTCTTTATTAAATACACATTAAATTTACGTTTATTTAATTAAATAAATATTAAATATTAATCGCATTAAAAGGATAAAAAAGCTAATAATTAATTTAAATATAATTTAATATTACGTAATAACTTTTAATAAAACTTTTAATAAAACTTTTAATAATATTATTTATAATACTTAAGCGATTTAACGCTTAATTTTACCACATTTTTAACACTTATAATACACTTAAATTAACTTTAATTAATTAATAAAAAAAAGAAAAAGTTTTATATAATATTTATTTTATTTAAAGATTTTTTTTAAAAACTATTTAATATATAATTATTAAATTATAAAGTAATATAAATAAAATATTTTATTAAGTTTAAATTAACATTTATAACCGAAAAACTTCTTTTCCTTAATAGTTATAACACGTTTAAATTAAACTTAATAAATATAAAAAAAAAATAAAAAGTTTCGTATTTTATATATTTTATTTTAAAATTATTTTTTTAAGGCTATTTAATATATAATTATTAAATTATAAGGTTATTTAAAATAAATGTTTAAAAAAAGTACACTTATTTTTAATTAAATAACCTTAAGCTAAATAAATATAACTTAAACCTTAATTTAATTATTAAGTTATAAATACCTTATAAATACACTAGGTATAAATTAACGATTATAGTTTAATAAGCGTAACTTAATAATTAAATTAAAGATTTAAGCATTAAAATAAATATAATAAACTATTTAACGAAAACCGCTAACCCGTTAAAACTATAAAACTTAATTATATAATATATAATATAAGTTATATAATACTTTAATCTTATTTATATTATATATAAATATATTAAATATTAAATATAATTATTATATAATTTAATATAAATTAATAATGTAAATATTTAAGTTAAAATATTATTTTAATTAAAAACTTTTATACTTTTTTTTACTATTAATATTAAAATAAACTTTTTATTATTATCCTTATTATTACTTTTATTTTTATTATAAATAATAACCTTTTTTTTTATTAATAATAATATTAAATATAATTACTTCCTTAATTATTTTAATAAAATATTTAAAAAACCTTTTAATAATAATATAAGGTAAAAAAATTATTAATAAGCTAATTTATAACGTTAATAATAGTAATAATAATTAAGTTAGAAAAGGTTATTAAAGGAAATAATAAGGTTAAAATTAACTTTATTTAAATTAAATATTAATATATATTATAAAAAAAATACTTTAATTATAATAGGTTTTATATTTTAACTTAAATATTTATATTATTAATTTATATTAAGTTAATATATAATAATTATATTTAATATTATAATAACTTTATTTAATTTATTAAAAAAGCTTTTAAATAATATTCTTATATTTTTAAAAAGTTAAATTTAAAGTATGTTTAATAAAGCTTAAAGTAATTTAAATAAAGCTATTAAAGTTTTAAACTTTATTATTTTATACTTATAAATTAAAAATTACTATAAAGCTAAGATTTTATTATTATATAATAATATATAAGTACTTATAAATTTTTATTAATAATATTATTAGGTTTAAAATTTATAATATTTAATAATTTAAAAATTTTTTAAAATATAAAGTATTTATAATTAATAATAAAATTATTTATAAATATAATAAATTAAAGAAATAACCTATTTAAAATAACCATATTAAAATATATATTCTTAACTATTTTTTATAAAAGATTTTAAATAATAAGATTTATTAAAAAAACTTTATTATTAATTAAAATTTTTGGACCTTTTTTTTTATTTTTAAAAAATCACGGCCCTATTTCTCGCTTTGGCTTAGGTTCGAGGGATTTTTAAAAAATAAAAAAAAAGGTTCAAAAATTTTTCCTCGCGAAAGGCTAATTATAAAGGTTTTAAGTTAAGTTTTAAATTAGAAATAAAGTAAGAAAAAAAGGTAATATTTTAATCGAAGGCTAAATTTTTAACTTTTAAATTTAATTTTATTTTAATACTTTTTTAAATATTTTTTTTAATTTGTTTAAATTCTTTTAATTATTTATTCTTTTCATTAATTAATTATTTATTTAATTAATTATTTATTTAATTAATTATTTATATATTTACTTATTTATTTATTTATTTACTTTATTATTTAATTTTTAATTTTTTTTAAATTTTTATTTTACGTGGGATTTAAACCTAAGCTTAAATTTTTAATTCTACGATTATTATCACTACGCCATTACGATTACATGATAGAATTTGTATATAATTATAATTATATACCTTTTAATTTTAAAACCTTATTTTTAATCTTTAATAACTTTTTTATAAAAAAAGCTAGTTACGTATACTTTATATTATTCGAATAAAAATTTAAATCTTTATTTACTTATAATTTTTTTAAATTTTTAAGTAAAGGATTAGTAAAGTTATTAAATTTTATATATATTAAAGTTGTTAAGCTTTAATAGTTTAAAGCTTTAATGGCTTTAATAGCTTTAATAGTTTTAATAGTTTAAAGTTTTAATGGTTTTAATAGCTTTAATAATTTTAATAACTTAAAGCTTTAATAGCTTTAATGGCTTTAATAGCTTAAAGCTTTAATAGTTTTAATGGTTTTAATAGTTTAAAGCTTTAATGGCTTTAATGGCTTTAATAGCTTAAAGTTTTAATGGCTTTAATAGTTTTAATAGCTTAAAGCTTTAATAGCTTTAATAGCTTTAATAGCTTAAAGCTTTAGTAATTATAATAGCTTTAATAGCTTAAAGCTTTAATAGCTTTAGTAGTTTTAATAGCTAATACCTTTTTAAAAAACTCTTTATATTTAACCTTAAATATTTCGGGTTATATATATTTTATTAACGTATATCCTATATTATTAAATAAAAAATTAAGTAACTTTTTAATTAGTATAAATTATATTCTTATTAGATTAATATTTATAAAGTTATTAAACGTTAAACTTAAAGTAAAATTAAAAGTATATTTTATTTAATTATTATTTAATTATCGCGCGAGAAAAGCTTATTAATTACTTATTAGTTTTTTATTAATTACCTTATTAATTTCGTACCATAATTTTCAAAACGAGTTCTAGCGTAAAAAACCTTTAGTTGGGAAAATAAGTTTTATTTTTACTTTTTATATAAGGTAGTTATTATTTTTTAAAAATTTAAAAAAATTAAATATATATAAATTAGGTTTTACTTATAATATATATATATTAATATATAAGTAAAGCTAATAATATAAATAAGGTTAAATAAAATTAAAAATAAAAGGATAAATAAAAATTAAAGGAATAAAAATTAAAGGGATAAAAATTAAAGGGATAAGAATTAAAGGGGATAAGAATTAGAAGGGATAAAAATTAAAAAAATAAAAATTAAAGGGATAAAAATTAAAGGGATAAGAATTAAAGAAATAAGAATTAAAAGGAAAGGAAATTAAAGTAAATAGGAATTTAAGGAAATAAAAATTTAAGGCTAACCATTAATTTATATTATTTAACATATAACCATTTATTTTAAATTTATTATAATATAATTTTACTTTATAAGTCTTTAAAAATTATATAATTAATTTAATTTAAAGCTTTTATAAGTGATTATTAATAGCCACTTATAAATTTATTATAAAATATATAACGTAAATATTAATATTTCTTAAAGAATTTGCTAAAAAAATTAATAAAAAATTATTAAAGTAAGGAAAGAAATCCAAATTTTATTTTAAAATAAATATATATTTACATATAATTCTTTAGTTTAAATAGCTATAAAAATAAAATATATACCATTAAAATTTTTAAACTTTTCTCCTTTTATTAATATATATAATATTTAATCTTAACTTAAAGTTATAGTTAAATTGTATTTAGATTAAAAAGGTTTAAAAAGTAATAATTTTTTATTACTTTTTAAATATAAAAACATTACTTATAATATTATTTATATTTATTATTTTTATAATTAAGCTTATATCTTTAATACTTATATTAAAATAAAGCTTAAAATAAGATAAATTTAAAGTTGTTTTTAAATTTTTAATATTTAATTTATTTATTTATATATATATTAAAAAGTTATTTGTTATTATTTTTTAACCTTATTAACTTTATTAGCCTTATCGCGTTTAAGCTTATTAACGCTTAAATTAAAATAATATTAATTTTCTTTTTTAAATTAAAATATAAATCTTTTAGTATGTTTTATAACTAATCTTATTATATTTACTATTTATTTTTAAATATTAAACCTTTTTATTCTTTTATTTAATATTAATTCGAAAAGTAGTTTAAATTTACTCTTAATTTCTTTATCTTTTAAAGTTATTACCACTTGTTAAAAACCACCTTATTTAACTTTATTAAGTAAATAATAATATTCTTTTCTAATCTTATATTTCTAATTAATAATATACCACTTAATTTAACTTTTATAATTAATTTAATAAAATTAATACTTATATTAACCTTTTTATCCCCTTTAACAATTAAATCTTAAACCTTAATACTTAAACTAACTAATATAAACTTTTAACGCTTTTAACAACATTATAAAGGCTATTTAATTACTAAGAATAAATAAAATAAATATTATTAAACTTAATAATATAATTTAAAAATTAAAAATTTTAATATTATTAATTAAAAGTAGGCTTATAAAATTTATATAAAAAAAAAGTATTAAAACCTTTTTAAATATAAAATTTAAAGCATTTAAAATATTATAAATTATTTATATATTTATTTATATACCAACAAAGTTAAAAATAAAAAGGTTAATAAAATAAGCAATAATTAATTATTAATATGGTTTAAGAAATAACTTAATATTATAAATAATCTTTAATTAATTACTTTATATAACTTTATTAAAAAATATTATAAATTTTAATTAATACCATTTAACTAAAAGGCTTAATAAGTAAAGTTAATTAATATTTAACCCTAAATAATATTAAAAAACCCCCTAATTATTATTATAATATATTTAAATATTTAATTATATATTATATTTATCCTTATCCCTTTTATTATTTTTCTTTACTTTTATTATATTAAAAAAATATTCCTATAAACCTTATAATTATTAACAATATTATATTAAACTATTATATAAAAGTTTATTATAACTTAACTTAAATTCCTTTTTTTTTTCCTTATATTTTTTAAAATATTCTTTTAAAACTTTATAAGTATTATAATAAGGTTTTATTAAATTAACTTTTAAGCTTTTAAGAAAATAATCAGTTAATTATTTATTATAAATTTATTATATCTTTAATAATAAAAGATTATTAAAATTATAATAGTAAATTAAATTTAAAAGCTTATATATTTTAATAAAAAAGCTTAAGTTATTTAATATATTTATTCCCTAATTTTAAATATTAATTTTCTTATAATTTCTTTATAATATTTTAATATAATTATAAATTATATAGCTATTATTTAATTAATATTTAATTTTATAATTATTTTATTATTTTATAAATTCCTTAATATTTTCTTATATTATCTTATTATAAATAATATATAATATAACTTAATTAGTTATATTTTTTTTTATAAACTAATTAAAAGTTTTTAAATCTTTAAAGTATAATTATTTAAGGTTAATATTAATCCATTAAGTGAAATATTTTAATAAATATATATAATTTACTAGTTTATTATATTTTTATATAATTATCGCCATTATTACTTAATTTTTCTATTTCCTTTATTAACTTTTTAAATATAAAAATCTAAGATATAATAACCTTATCTTTATATATGTTATATATTATTTAAGTATATTAATTTTATTATTAATTAAATAATCCTAGTTAAGTTAAATTAAGCTTAAGCTATAAAAGAAAATTTAATATTATAATTTATTTAAATAAACTATAATTAAAACCTTAACTTAATTATAATAATAAGGAATTATTATAAAATATTTATTAATAAAGAAGTAAATTAGCAAACTTTATATTATATAATATAATAAGAATATATATTAATTATAGTATATATTTTAATTTTAATAAATTAAAGTTTTTAATAACCATTTATAAACTATATATAATTTAACCTAAAAATAATAAATTTCCTTTCCCTTTAAAAGCATAATATAATTTCCAACTATTATTATATTACTTTTAAATATTATTAGTGATATATATCTTAAATTATTTACCTTAATAAAGGAAGTTTTATCTTTTTATAAATAAATCCATAAATATACTTTTTATTATAATTACCTAATATATTTAAATATTGTTAATAATTATTAAAAAAGTTTTTTAATATTTTTTTAAGTAAAGTTTATTCCTAATTAATTAATATCTTTTTACTTATATTATTTTTTACTTAAATTTAAATTAGGAGGATATAAAAAATATTAATTTTATATTAAAATTATAACTACATTAATATTTTATTATTTTTTAAATCTTTAAAAAAAAGAAATATTATATAAACATTAAAAATATAAAAGTATATTTTATAAGGTTATAATAATAAAGTCTTTATTATATTATATAATATTTAATAAATTATAATCTTAATTAAATCTTAAATTATTTTTATTTAAAATAATGAATAATAGTTAATATTTAAAGCTTTATTTTAAAAAAAGTGTAAAATTTTACTTTAATTTTATTAATATATTATTCATTCTTATAAAAACTCCATCTTTATATAACTTATTAAAAAAAGTATATTAAAATTTTATAGCTATATTTTTTTTAAAGTTTATTAATTATTTATTACTAAGAAAGCTTATTATTTTAATATTATTAAGTAATTTCTATTTTATAATTATTTATAATACTTAATAATTATGGTATAATAATCTTAAGTTATAATATATTTAATCCTTAGTTATAATATTTTTAAAAAATAATGTATATTATTTAATTTATTTAATAAATATATAAGTAAGGAGGTAAATTTATACCTTTCCTTTTATAATATTTATTAAAAATATTTATTATTTATTTATTATTTTAAAAAAATTTAAATATTTAATTTATTTTATTTATAAAAATAAATAAAAACTTTTATTATAAGGATTACATTCCTATATATAAATAGTTAAATTATATATAAATATATATAAGGTAAGTAAAAATAAAAGTTAATATTTTTTATTAAGGCTTAAAATTATTTATTTATTTACTTTATATTTGGTTATAATAAGTATTTATATCTTTTATAAATAATAATAATCTTATTTAACCTTATTTAAATAGTTATTAGCTTTTATCTTAGTTATAATTTTAAGCTTATTTCCTTTTTAACCTTTAAATTAGTTTATTTTTAAGTAAAAATATATATATAAAATCTTTTCCTTTTATTACTTTAAAACCTTTCTCCTAATCCTTTAAATAATTTTAATATTATTATAAATTTTATATTAATAAATATTAATATATTTAATAATATAGTATATAAGTATATTAACTAAGCCTAGAAATTATTTAAAATAAATTATAAAAAGTTTATTTATAATGTAAAAGTAATAATAAAAAAAGTAATTAAAATTTAATTTAAAATAATTATATTATATACTTATATATGTGAAAAAAGTAATAAGGTTAATATTAATATCCTTAACTTAGAAAAGATAATCTTAAATTTAATTAAATATATAAATATAATTGTTATTTTTTTAAAATAATGTATAACTTTTTTATAATTTTATAAATAATATATAAATATGGGATATCTTTTAAGTTAGCTTTTAAATGTGAATATTATATTTATATTAATTAATTTTTAAGAAATTATAGTTAAAGTTATATTTAAAAAGATTATTATTTTTAATCTTAATAATATATTTTATAATATAATATATTTTTTATTTATAAAAGATTAAAAATATGTAAAATATTTTTATTAATTATTACTTTAAAATAAAAAAAATTCCTTTCCTATTTTATTAAAAAAATTTTTAACTAAGATTTACTTATACAATTTTTTATAGTTAAGATTATATTTAATATTAAGGCCTTTAATAACTAAGATAAATATAACCTTTAAATTAATTATAAATAATAAATAAGCAACTTTTATTTTATGTGTTAATTAATAATAAGGTTATTTAAATTTAAGGTATAATTATATTAACTAAAAATAATTAATTTATAAGTTTATTTATTTAAAAGAAAAAGAAAAAGGAAGTTTTGTTTTATATTTAACCATAAATGTAATAAGGGATAAATTAACCTTCCTTATAAGATTAAATTACTTTTTTTTAATTTTAAACTTTATTTAAATATTTAATTTAAATATATATTATTAAATATATATTATAATTTTATAAATAAGGCATATGTATTAGCTTTTAATTACCTTTAAAATAACTTTAAAACTATTAACTAGGTAAGGAATAGTTAGAAAATAATTTAATTCTAAGCTTTTAAAAATAAAACAAAGGTTAAAAAGATAAAACTAAGTAATAAAAAAAATACTACCCACTTAAAATCCTTAATTAAGGATAAAGGTTATTATATAACTAATTAAATAAATAAATAAAAAATATTAAATTTAAAAAGAAATAAATTACCTATATTTTTCATGGTTTATAAAGGATTTATTATTTATTTATTTAAGTAGTTTAAATATAAATTACCTTTCTTTTACCTCTTAATATTATTATTATAAATAAATATTAAAAGGATATAAAATTTATACTTTTAAAAAAATATAATTCCTATCCCTTAAAATTATTATATAAAAAAATTTATACACATATTCCTAAAAATTAAAATATATATTATTTTTATATTAAAATATTTTTCAACTTTATTATAAGAAATATTAAATAATAAAAGTAAATAAAAGTAAAAATAATAAAAAAGAAATAAGGAAAAAAGATATAAAAGATAAAATAAACGTAACAAATACTATAAAGCTATATAAAAAAAATTATACATATTATAAACCTTAACTTAAAAGATATTTAATAAACTTTCCAACCTTTAATTAATTTTATAAATAGTAAACCCATTATAAAAAAACCAAATATAATTTAATTTAAGCAAAATTAAAATTTCCTTAATTAAAAATAATAAAAAGTTATGCTTAAGCTAGCTTAATTTAAAACTAATAGCCTTTTAAATAACTTAAATTTAATAAGTATAAAGGTTTTAAAAAGATTTTAATATATAAAAAGGAAATATACTAAAAAATAAACCATAAATCTACTATTATTTAAGCAATTTAATAGCTTAATCTTTTTTAAAATATATATCTTTATTTATAAGTTTTATATTATAAATAAACCAAATAAAAAAGTTTATAAACCATATTAATACATAATTAATTATATATATTAAATTCCTAAACCTATTTATATATTATAAAGCTAATATATAATAATAAAAATCATTATTAAAGCCTTTTTAATAAATTATAAAAAATCCTTATATGATTTCATTAATAAATTTATTATTAACATATATAACTTATCCTTATATAAGACTTTTTAAATAGCTTTTTTTTATAAATTTACCTAATATATTTAAAGATATAAGAATAATATTAACATAATTAATATTAATTTTTATAATAACATAATAATAAATAACCTTTATAATAATAAAATATCTTAAGTTAAGTTAAAAAATATTATAACATATAATAAATATACCACTTATATAATAATATTTTATAACCAAATTAATAATTTATTATAAGAAATTTAGGTAAGAAATATTATAATATTTATAATTTCTTCTTTTATAAAATTATTATTATAAAAAAAGAAAAAAAATAAGAAAAAAAAGATTAGCTTTTCTTTTATATTATTTAAACTATAAAAAAAAAGGAGATTAATTCTTTTATAATATTTATACCTTAAAAGATAATTATTACCTTTTTTATAACATTTATATTTTAAAAAATAATTACTTTTTCCTTTATAGTATTTATATTTTAAAAAATAATTATTACCTCCTTTATAACATTTATGCCTTTAAAAATAATTACTTCTTTTTTTATGGTATTTATATTTTTAAAGATAATTACTTTTTCCTCTATAATATTTATACTTTAAAAAACAATTATTACTTCCTTTATAACATTTATACCTTAAAAAATAATTACTTTTTTTTCTATGGTATTTATACTTTAAAAAATAATTATTACCTCCTTTATAATATTTATATCTTTAAAAATGATTTCTTTTTCCTTTATAATATTTATATCGTAAGTTATCTTAAATAATTAACCCTTAAATATAAGTAATAATACCTAATTTAATAATTTATTATCGCTTAAATTTTAAATAATATTATATATACTAATAAATTATCCCATTTTTTTACTAAACATTTATAAAGCTTTAATAAAAAGATTCCCATTTTTCTTATCGCGGGGTTATTATTTATAATTCATTTAAATTTAATTTATTAATATTAAATAATAGAAAATATTAAAAAAGTTAATAAAATTAATATTTTTATAATACTTTTCTAATTATTATTTAATATAATATAAGAAAATATAATATTTATTAAATATTTAATAATACTTATAATAAAAATAAACATAAGCTTAAATAATAATAATAATAAAAATAATAAATTCTTTTTTATTAAAGCTTTACTTTTTTAAATATTAATATAAGTAAATTTAAATAATAATAATTAGCTAATGTTTATACGATAAAAATAAGATAAAGTTAAGGCTAAAGAAAAAATCCCTTTTATATTTAAAACCATTATATATAAACTAACTAAGTTATTAATATAAATCATTATAATACCTTCTTTTAAAATTAAAAAATATAATATAAAAATAAGTAATATTTTTATTACTTTATCTTACTTAAGTAATAATATTCTATAAGATATTATATTATAAGGGATATAAAATTAATATTTAAATCTTTTAAAAAAATGGCTTCCTTACTAAGAAAATTTATTATAAAATTTTAAAGGTAATATATTATTAATTTAAGTATAAAGCATTAATAATAAATATCCTTTAATACTTAAGGATAATACTTTAAGCATAAATATTACTTAAATCCCCTAGTTAAAATATATACCTTATACTATTAACTAAAAATATAAGATTAGTTAAACACTTAATAGCTATAAAGTTTTATTTAATAATAATGGCTTAATAACTTATAACAAATTAAAAATAATTCGCTTCATTTAATTTAAATAAGTATATACTTATTTATTTAAATAAATATTTAAGTACTTATTATAATATATATATATATTAATTATAAAATATTATATAATTAAAATCCATTTACTTTAAATTATATATATAAATATTACTTTATATATTATTTTAATAAAAGTTTTTATAATATTAATCAAATATATATATATTTTTTAATATATAAATAAATAAATTTATATATTTATTAATTAATATTTTAAATTAAAGAAAGATATGTTAATACCTTAGCTAAATATAAATATTATTATTACCCACCCCTTTTCCCTTTTTAATATTAATCTTTAAAATATAAAAGATAATAAAATAATAAGTTAATAAACCTAATATGTTTATTAATAAAAGGATTAAAAGTTAAATTATACCATATTTTTAATTATTTTAATTATTTTTTAAAATAATACTTTACTAGTTAATCCTAAAATATCTTCACAATTATAACTTTTCTTCTTTACTTTAGGTTTTACTTTTATGTTAAAATAAATTAACTTAGTGAAAAACCTTTAAGATTATTTAATTACAAGCTATTAATATATAAATTTTAAAAGTATTAAAATAATAATAATATGTAAATTTATTATAATCTTTTATAATAATAAAGTTAACTTTATATTAATATAAAAATATAGCTTTTTTACTAATATTAATATATATAATAAAATATAAAATTATATAAGTAATTACTTAAATTTAAAGCCTTAAAATTAAGGATCTTTTATAAATAATTGGTAAATATATAAACAATTTTAAGAAACACTTAATAATTATCCATTTATTAATATATAAATAATGTTATATATAAAAGTTTTAATATTACTTCACCTATTTTAAGTATTTAAAATATACTAAGTTATATTTAAATAACTTTATAAAAAATGAAAGTATAAGGATAATATGGTAAAATACTTTTATAAATTATTAGATTTAAAAAAGAAAAGGTTTATATAATTTCTCATTTATCTTTTATATAATTACTTAGTTAAAACTTTAATATATATTATTAAAGATATAAACTAATTATAAGCCTTTTATTATATATTAGGTTATAAGATAAATAATTTCTTTTAAAAGGTAAATAAAATAGGAAATTTATTTATAAGTTTTTAAAAATAAGAATAAAATGTTATATTATATATAATTAATTTAAGTAGTTTTATAATTAATTTCACAAATAGCTTAAACCATTTTAAATAGTTTAAAAATAATTTAATAATATAATTAATTTTAAGTAATTTAATTAATAAATTAACTTATATTTACCTAATTTATTATTATTTTTTATCCACTAATCTATTTTACCGCAAATATAAATATAATTTAATAAAGGTTAAATATTATTAAAATTTATAATTAAATTAATAAAATTTTTAAAGCCATTAAGGCTTATAATTAAAGTTTAAATAAATAATTTAATTAATATATTTCTTACCTTCTTATAATTTCTATTAATATTTTATAATATAATTATTATAATAAATAGTTTAAATTATTATAATTACTTTATTATCTTATAATTTAGCAAATATTACCAAGTTTATTTTAAATATACTAGCCTTAAGGTAAAATTGTTAAATTTAACTTTTTTAAGGTTAAATATATACTTATATATTACTTATAAATCCTATTATTATAAATGTAAAAATTCATATCCTTTTAAATATAATTAACATACCCATTTTTATATTATCCCTTTAAATTAATATATTTAAAAAATAGCTATATAATTAATATAAAAAAGGTAAAATTTAACCCATTTATTATATTATAATAATATTTATTATATTTATAATATAAGATATTATTATACCTTCTTTTACTTATAATAAATAAACTTTAAAATTAATAAAAATTATAAAATAATTAATATATATAATAATTAAAGGGATAATTATAAATTATTTTAATATAAATATTACATATTTACCTAAAATATTTTAATAAAATATCTTATATTTTTAAAAGTAAGTTTATTAATTTTTAAAATACATCTATTTAACAAGGGTTAATTTCCTATTTATAATATATATCCTTACTTTTATTTTAAAGTTTATATATATTAATGATATTATAATATTTCTAATTTAATAATTTAAAATTTTAAAATAAAAGATAGAAAAATTTATAATATATTAAATTATATTAAAATTTATATTATAACTAATAAGCTTTAATTATATCTAATTTAATTAAATTAAAAGCTAGCTTACTAATATATCTTTTATTAGTTACTTATATTAAATAAATAAGTACTTTTTTCTTTATTTATATACTATTATATTAAAGGGATATTAAATATTAAATTACTTTTATCTTTTATATAATAATAAAAAGTAATCTTAAGAATAATTTTAACATTTTTAAATTATAATATATTACTTTTTAATTAATTCTATTCCCTTTTTAATATATTAATAATTACCCAAATATTTAACATATACTTATATAACTTTATTTACTTTTCCCTTTTATAAATTATAACTTATTAAGTTTTATAATATAATATTATATTTATTAATAATAAGTTAATTATTATATATTAGTTTAAGAAAAATATTGTAAAATTTATTATTAAAATATTTAAAAATAAAATAAATCTTAATAATATATAAGAATAAAAGTTAAAATATTTTTTATTATAACTATTTTAAACGCTTATTACTTTATTAAAAAATAACTAGGTATAAATATATAAGATTTATTACCTAATATTTAAGCATCTTTTAACTTTATAATCCTTTCCTAATAATTTAAAATAAAAGCTAATTTAATAAAATAAATCCTTTATATAAAATCATTTAGTATTTTTTCCTTTTAATGAAATAAATCATATTAAAATAATAAGATATTTTTAATATAAGCTTTTATTATATTAAGGAATGGAATTAATAATATAATAAAATTATTTAATAACTTATTATAATATAATAGGAAAGATTAATAAAATGGATTATTTATTTAATTTTAATCTTTAATTATTCCTTTAAATAATTTAAAAAGATATGTAATATTAATATGGCCTTTTTTAAACCTTAAGTTATGTTATATTTAATTAAAATAATGTGTTATAATTACTTAAAAAGGATATAAATGTTATATTAAAGGTTAAGTTAATAATATATTTAGTTTAATTTTTAATGGGAAATAATTATTTTATGGTTTTAATATATAATTATAATAAAAAATGTTAAATTTTCGTTAACTTATAATTTATTAATTATAAAAAATAATTTAACTTAATTTTTTAATATTTAATATAATAGCTAATAAAAGATAAGTTAGCTTTAAGCTAAATTTATGATAAAATTGTTTAAAATTATAACATTATTTACCTTATTATAAAGTAATAAAGTTTTTAAACTTATAAGTTAATTATGGTAAATTTTATCCAAGTATTTATAAGGGAAGGGTTTAATAATTAAACAAAGTTTTATAATATTAAAGATATAAAAAAGGAAATGGTTTAATAATGGTTAAATTAACTATATTACTAATTAGGCCATTTACCTAATATAAACATATATATCTTATAAATTTTAATATTATTTTATTATAACTTTGTTTAAGAATAATAATTAAATATAAAACTATTATTACTATTTAATATTAAAATAAGAAAATTTTAAATTATTTTAATAAATATTTTACTTTTATTAATATAGCTTATAAGATTTTAAAAGATATAAATTAGTTTAGTAAAGATTTTATAACATTTATAATTTTTTATTAAAATATTTAAAGATATATTTATAAACTTATTTAATTAATAGTATTAAATTATAATTTTTAATGAAAAGATTAATTTACTAAATTCACTTATTAATATAACTAAGCCTTTAATTATTAGTATAATTAAATCTATTAATTAATATATTAATATTTTAATATTAAAAGTTAAAAAGCTTAAATTTTTAATTAATTTTAAATTTAAGGATATATTATATTAACATTTTATAATGTTAAAACCTAATATAAGTAATAATTAATAGGATTATTTATTACTATTATATCCTTTTAATTAATAAGGTTAAGGTATAAATTAAAATGGTATATTTAACATTTATAACAAAGGTTTAAAAGGCTTTTAAATGGGATTTTAATTTAGTAAATATGGGATTTTTATAATTTATAATAAATTATATATTAAAAATAACTTATTTATATATTAGTTATTACTTAATTTAATAGTTTAATAAGGTAAGTTAATATAGTTATTTATTTCATTAATTAAGTTATAATATTTATTATATAATCCTTAAGTGAAAACATATTATATAAGAAAATGTGAAAATATATAAGTTAATATTATATTATAATATTAATTATATACCTTATTTAATAAATAAATATTAGTAAAATAAATAATTATAAGTTAAAGTATTTAGTAAAAGATAAAAATATTATCTTATTAATTATTTATTTACTTATTAAAAATGTTATTTTAAAGTAAAAATTTATATAATATTATAATTTTATTAACTTTTATTAAAATTTATTTATTATATCCCTTTCTTATAATCCTTTTTTATTATTTACTAATTTTTTAAAGTTAACTTATTTTTCTTTATTTTATTATCCCTTACTTTATTACTTTTTACTTTATTATTCCCTATTTTATTATTTTCCCTTTATTACTTTTTAAATAAAAAGTATTATTAGGGAATATTATAAATTGCTTTAAGGTTTTTTAATAAGGTAATAATATATTTTAAGCTATGTATAATATATGGTTTATTATTAAACTTTTTACCTTTATTATATTATAATTTATATTTATTATTTTATTAAGCTTTTTATTTAAATTTATTATATTTATAATTAAAAATGGGAAGTATAACTTAATTATAATATTTATTATATCTCTTTTTTTTTCCATTATTTATTTAAATATGTTAAAAATAAATATATATAACTTTATATATTAATTTTATTTTAGCAAAATGAAAATATTAATAAGGGAAATAATAAAATATTTACCATATATATTATTCTAATCTTATTAAAAAATATAAAGCCATACTTTGGTATTATTTAATGTAATACTAAAAATAATAATGGTGAAAAGTAGGGAATAGTTTTCCACTTTTAAATACTAATTAAGTCTTTATATAATATTAAAATAAGTGATATATCCTATAATAATTTAATTTTAAACAATTATTAAAGGTTAGGAAAAATTAATATTAAAATTCTTATATTTAATTATAAGGAATAAAAAATTAAATATACCATAAATTTTAATTAGCTTATTTATAGTTTAAGGGTAATTAAATTTATAAAATTAAATAAGTAAATTGCCTTAAAACATATTAAATTTTAGGTAAAAAAGTTTTACATTTACTAATAAATTTAAAGGAATAGCTTTATAATAAATAGATTTATTATTATAACTTTTAAAGCTAAGGTTTATAAGCTTTCCTATTATATTAAATAAATAATTATTAAATATTTCTTTTATTTTTATTTTTAAAAATATAATGCTAGGTATAAACTTTAAAAATTATACCATTAACTTTAGCCTTTTTATATGGCTTTTCCCTAACTTAAACGTTTCTTTAAAGTATTCTTTTTACCTTAGCGATATTATTCCTTAATCCTTTTAAATCTTTTAATCTTTACCTTTTATATTAAATAGTAATAATTGTATATATTTAAACTATTTTATTAATAATAAAAAATATTTAATCTTATATTTAATTTTATTAATAATTTAAATAATATTATTTAAAGTATTATAAAATTTATTATTAAAGAATATATTATTAAGTAAAAGATAATTAACATAAAACTTTAAATTAAAAATTAAAATTATATATTTCTTATTTTTAATTTATATTATAATAATTTTACTAAATTTTTAAAACTTAATATTATTTATTTTATAAATTAAAGGCGTTAATATTTTACAAATAGAATTTACAAATAATATTTTAAAGATTTTATAATTATTTAAGGCTTTTTCAAACCTTTTTAATTAAAATAGTTTAAAACTTATTAATAAGTTACAATTTATAAGGGTAGGAAAATTAATATTACAGTTTTTAATAAAGGTTAATTAGTTATTAAATATTTTTTAATTTAAGTTAAAATATATAAATTAAATAAAAATGGTATAAAAGATAAATTTAAAAAGGGTATTATTAAAAATATAATCTTATAAAAATAAAAAAAATAAATAATTAAAGGAAATTAAAATTAACTATTATTAATTAATTTATATAAGAATATATTAATATAAAATAATATAATTATAATAATTAAATTATTTATATTTTAACTAATTATTTTATCCTTAATAATTTAAGCATAATATTATTATAATTAAGGTTAAAGTTTTTAATAATAAAATAAACTAGTTTAAACTTAATTAGTTTAAATTTTTTCACGCGAGATAATTTAATCTTATTAAATAAATTAAACTATTTTTTTAAGGGAAATATTTTTTAAGCGGTAAAAGTTAACTTTAAAGGTATATTATAAAAATTAAAAAAGGTATTTTTTAATTATTATTTAATTGGAAAATATACTTATATTTATATAAATATATATATTAAAAAGAATAATATTTTCGGGTTAAAATTTAAAGAAAAAAATATTAAAAAAGTAAATATATTTTTTCTTAATAATTAAAGCTATTATAATAATTACTTAAAAATTTTAAATAATTAAAATAAGATAATTATTTATTATATAAATATAATATGTTATAAATTTTATAATAAAGTATTAATAATGTATAATATATATTATTATTATTAAGGAAATATAAAATATTTTAAAAGTGGTATTTTTTATACTTTTAAACTAATTAAAAAATAAAAATTTAATAAAAATAAAGTAAAACAATTAATTAAAAATATAATAATATAAAAAGAAAAAAGAAAAGAAATAATGGTTTTATTATTAAAAATAATAACTTTTATTAATATATTTAAAAAGAAAATAAAATATATTATTTAATTAATAATTTTATAAGTTATAAAAAAATAGTTAAAAAAATATAATAAATATTAACTTATTAATAAAATTAGTAATATATATATATATAATATTATATATATATATTTATAATATATATTATATATAGTATTAATTATTTAATATATAATAAGTATATATAATATATTTATATATAGTATTAATTATTTAATATATAATAAGTATATATAATATATTTATATTTATTTTTTTTATATTTAACGGGTTAGCGGTTTTAAGTTAAATAGTTAACCGTTAATAAAGTAAAAGCCATTATTATATTTGCAAATTCGTTTCCTTAATATTTTCACATATAACTTAAAACCTTATAAGCTTAAATTCGATTCGATTAATTAAGTTAAAAGCTTAATTTACCATATCGTTATATAAGGATAAAAGTTAAGCTATATATATAATTAAAATAAACAATTAAAGTATTTAAAGTAAATATATATTAACGCGTTAAAGTAATAATTAAAAACGGTTTTAAAAACCTTTATAAAATTTTAATATGCTTTTAACTTAACATTATTACTTAAACATGTTTTAACCTATTACATTTTAAATATATAATAATATTAAAAAATTAAAATTTAATTAAATTTTAAGATTATATTAAAATATAAAATTATATTAAGGTATTAATGTTATTAAAATTTTAAAATTATTTTAAAATTAAATTAAATCTTAAAATTATATTAAAATATAAAATTATATTAAAGTATAAACATATATATATAAAAATATTTTTCGTATATATATATATGTAATATAATATAAATATATATATATATATACGATATAATTTTTTTATTTAAATTACTTAAAAATTAACACTTTAAATTTAATAATAATAATATTTATTATAATTTAAATTAAAAATTTTAAGTTATAAAATTACAATTATATATATAAATTTATTAGCTTATTAATTATATTATTACGAAATTATTAAAGTTATTACTATTATTTTAATATATAAAAGTTATATAAAAAAATATAAATATAATTATAAGTATAATTATAAATATAATTATAAATGTAATTAAATATAAGTGTAATTAAACGACTTAAATAAGTATTTATTAATAATTAATAATTATTACTTATTAATTATTAATTATTAATTATTTAAAAGCTTATAATTAATTAATCGATTAAAATTATTTTAAAGTTATAATCGTTATAAAATTATATTAAATTAAAAAACTATTTTTAAAAGATATTATTTTAAAAGGTAATATTATTTCCTATATGTAATAAGCCTAAGGATCATATCCACTTTTAGTAATAATCTTAAAATAATATTAAATTTTCAAGATAGTCTTATGCAAATACAAGGTCCCTAAGACGATTTCGGGGTGCCATACAGGCGCGCTAATGTACTACTATGTAGGTGATTTCAGATGGTTACCTAGATGGAAAAAAAAAATCAATCGCATTTTTTTTTTAAATTACACTTTTTGTTTGGTACTATCTTTGCTCAACGCATGCCTTGTCCATTTCCTTATCCTTGTCCTTGCCCTTGTCCTTACAAACCAAGCAACTCAGCCTAGCTAGCAAATTATCGCCTCCACCGCAGACGAATATAATTTTTAGAATGTATCATGAAACCATCGCAAAGTAGAACGAGATAGAAATCCGTGACCCTAGTGGCGCGCCTATGCCAGTAGCTCAGTTACCATTCCGTCCGGAAACCCCTCAACCTACTGTCCACCTAAAAGCCCTCCTATCCATAACTTGGACTGGGACTAGAGCTTCTCCGTTCGTACGGTCCGGAATTTTACGGTTCCAGGCATTTGACTGTAGGGTTCACATGACGAAGCCACTTAATGAACCCACGAGCCTGCACCTTACCATTCTCCAGCTGGCTTCCCTTGCTTCGACCAAATATAAGCCGCGATGACGATCCGTCCTTGTTTCTCAAAACGAAAACGTTATTCCCATTTGAGTCCTCAAGAAGCTCTCGAGAGAATCCGAATATTTCCACCGGCCTGATCATCACATCGACTGGGCCCCGCCAGCTAGCTGTTACCTTTCCATCTACGCTGTGGAAGAGTTGGATACAATCTTCTTGTTCGTCCGATCTCTCCCACGATACCTCCCCTTTGCTATAAAGGGATAACTCGAAGTCCGCCTTAGTTCGAGGCGATTCGGCGTTCGCATTGCCAGCGACAGGACTGGTAATAGGTATAGGAACATTCATGTCTCTTGGTGAATCGGTAGATGGAGAAACCATCCCAACTTCGGGCAAGGAACTCTCCTTGTGCACCGTTGACTCGTCCATATACACCCCCTTGCGTTGAGCCAACCAATTCTCCTTCTGGGCAGCTACCTGTCTATTATGGACAAGAAGGTGACTGTCTTCCGTGGCTTGACCTTCAGCATCACCCTCCGGGCTCTCTTCATATACAGCCGTTTTTGCTTCGTTAGAAGTTGCGCAGCTAGGAGACGACACACTCTCAACTTCGACTCTAGCCCGAGAACTATCTCGTACCGCCTTCCCTCGTTTTATTTCAGAGGCTAATAATCTGCCGGGATTCCCCCTCGCTATTATAGGAGTCGGCGGCATAAATCCGATTGCTCTGACCTGCGGGACACTAGCACGTCTATCTCCAGAAGCGAATCGGATAGGGGTGTTATACCGAAGTCCAGGTTCAGAATGTTGGCTGGTAGGCCTTGGGGACTCTGCTAGCCTCCTAGTGGCTTGGTTTTGATTGGTGAAACCGAGAGCCCGTCTAATTGTTTCTGCTAATCCATCGTCATCAATACGTGCTTCCGTTGAGAACGCTTCGTTGGCCGAGGATGGCCTCTCCGACTGGACAGGGCCTTGCACTGAATTAGGGATGTCTTCCTTTGCCTCGGCGGGGGTTCTAAGGGATCCTCGAGAGCCTGTGATGTATGAGTTGGCGCCTGATAAATGACATGCCTGCACCGCAAGCCTACGTGCTGAGCCCATACCTCCAGTCATTAAACGACTCTCCTGCGTCTCATACGTCGGAGTATTTGGCAGTCTCGACTCTTTGGCGTTTTCTGTGTTTCTTAGGTCGTAAAATGCCCAAGGACGATTCGTGGTGGTGTTGTTGTCAATTCCCATAGTAGACATAGAGGATTGGTTCCAATCATCTATTTCACAGTCCAAGGTCTCATCAATATCAGAGCCGGAAAGCGAATAGTCATCATCACCAGTTATTTCTCCTCCCTTCTCGCGCCAATCTTCCATCATCTTCTCCGTATCTGCCGTACCTATCGACGTTGCCTCCGCTTCTGAACCCGAGCTCTCCGAGTCGTCGCTATCGGCCGGGAAATCGGGTCGGAGAGTGCCTGAACGCCGACCATGTTTTCTGATGCGGGAGGCTATAATAGAAGATTCTTCAACAGGCGTAAGTGGGGAAGGAGACGGAGGAAGAGCTGTAAGACCTGTTCAATTAATAGAATGTGAGCGAAACATTGAAATGAATGCAGGATTAATTGAAGACATAGTTGAATCACTTACTAGCAATTCGTGCCTTTTCTCGGTCTTCCCACGTCTTGAAGCCTTCTCGCTCGGCGATCCATCGACGCGCCGCGTTGAAAGGATGATCAGGCTGGTCCGGTGCCTTGCGCTTATAGAGAGGAAATTCCATCAAGTCCCGCGCTGGAATCCATGCTACGGTCTGCGACTCGTCGAAGAACATGACCGGGAACTTTCTCGACCTCACTTTAGGGCCGCCATCCTCGAATCCCGGCGCCCAATCAATTATTCTGTTTGAATCATAAATATAACAATTCGGCGGCTGGGCATTCTTCTTGAGTAGGCCAGTGGCGTTAAGGTCGGTATCCTTAAGACCACTTCCATTCTGATTATCCCATCCGAGAATCATGACCGGGTAGATACGGTCATCTTTCCGATGAAGGTTAACCTTCCAGTGACCGTAATAGACATGGAAAGTTTTCGGATGTGTGGTCCCGTTCCATGGATTAGCTGGCTTCTGGTGACTTGAGGGCGTGCCTAATTCGAGAACGCCTTCGATCTCGGATGTCTCCGGAGTTAACTCTACCCCTTGAGACGAAGCACGAACTGAACTGACCGTGTCAGACAGTGAAGATTTGAGTAGTTCTCGTCTTTCCTTCTCTTGCGTTTCGCGGCCTTTACTAGCTCGGTTCTTGGATTTGGAACTGGGTGGCTTGTAGCCATTCGCGTAAGCCTCCTCTGCCACGCTGTTGTTCAACTTGGCCAGACTTTCGTTGCAATCCACCACCAAGTACCCGAGAGTCCGCAGGGCCACTTCCCGATTTCTGTCCGGAAATCCATGGTTTAGACCACTGAGATGCTTGGCGGCACCCTGAATGGCATTCTTTGTAAAACGGAGGCCATGCTTCTCGCACTTCAGAATGTACCATCTCTTGCTGCCGACCGGCCACTCCACGATTGTATCTTTGTGCTTCGCTTTTCCACCTTGATAAACCTCGTCAAACGTGATTGTACGCTCTGGAGGATGAGCGGACTCGTTTGAAGGCGTTGAAGCAGGAGTTCGAAGGGAGTTGACAGCGGTGTTAAGGCGCAATCGCTTAGGGGGAATCTCTAGAGACACGGATGTCTTCCGTTTTTTGGACTGGACGCGCATGATCAGACGTCGCTCCCCACAGATAATTTCGGGCTGGATGGTACAGGTCAAGGGTTTGCATAACTCGGGTGTCTCGCCTGGATTTGGGGACGCCGGGGGATTCCATGACATCGGTCGATCATCTTCTTCGGGGCGATCGGGTCCAAGACTTACCTCTTGAGGCTGCGAAATCTCGTTGCCTTCGGCATCGGCTGTTTCAGGTAGGCCTGACAGAATACCGTCCATCGCAGCGGGTCGCTCATTCACTGGCGTACTGGCCTTCAGCTTCTCCTGGCGGGCAAGCTCTTCCATATGCGAACCGTGATAGTCAAGTCCGTGACGGGCAAGTTCATCAAAATGAGACTTCTCAATAAACCCCAGGCGCTTTCGGTGACTTGCATCGAGCTCTTGCAGGTCATGCTTGAGACTTTTTTCAGCCATAGGTAAGATAAGATCCCTGTATAACGCCGAAGGCAAGCTAGCCTTTAACTTCTGGAGATTACACTCATTGGTTAAGCGAAGTTCTTGCTCTTCCTTTTCGAGTAAGTCTTCTTGAAGAGCTAGATCCGACTTATGCTTTGCTACTATGATATCCTTCTTTTTGCTCCAGGCCTCATGAAAGCTAAGCCCGGTGGAAGGATCCATCATGCCCAAAATGGTACCATTCATGCAATCTTCCACCGCGAGGCGAACCGAATGAGACGAGAACGCAGGGCATATATGAAGAACACAACCCGAATGGAAGATCGAGTTACTCTTCAATTCGTAATGGTTGGCGAGGGGCGTTCCTGAATCAGTTAGCGTGATACAAGAAATTTGACGACGAACGGTAGTAGGTGAGATAAACGTGTAGGAAAGGCCAGTGAGGTCGAGAGTGAATGTAATAGACGCGTCCGCCGACGATCACTGGACAAGTCGGAGGGAGAGAAGCTTCTAGGTTAAGAATTTGGCTTTGCAGGGTAGGTGAGTGATGGTATGTGTTGGGAAGAACAGAAGGCTGATACTTGCCGAAAGAAGTGGATATAAGAAGTGTTTGCTGTTTGTGTCTAGGTCATGAGAATCGAGATCAGGACTTCCCCAGAGAGAATAAGAGATGTGTGTGTGTATATGTATGTAGAGGCGCGAATGCGATGACTGTAAGGTAGGTTGTGCCGAAACGACAACAAGGATGTAAAATCCGGAATTCGAGGAATCCAAGTAGGAACGAAGACGTCCTGCTTGGTCGGTGAAAGCTGCAATCTAGAAGCCCGTCTTTAAAAGCGGTAGAAGGTTAGTTGTGAAATACATGCATCAATGTGCGTAACGGTCGAGTCAAGTTTGTATGTAAGTGGAATATTGAAGAAGTGGATGTCTATTGAAGGTGTGTGTTCGAAATAGGGTACTTACATGTAGGTAAGTACGCAGATTTGTACCTACCCGCGCGTATATAGTGGAATACTGGAAGTTGGGTGACTGCTCCTTACCTCTTGAGCTTCCAAGATTGAAGTTCAAGCTCTATTCGATGTGAGCTCAGTACCGTTTGTGGAAGAAAGCTTGCTGCTCATAGGTAGGTGCATGTGGGTAAGCGCCAGGAAGTCGTTACGTACCTGGTTTGAGTTAGGCAAGTACGGTATGTAGTTCAAGTCCACGGGTATGTATGAATTGATACCTGTAAATAGAAGGCAACTGCAGCAATCCAACAGATGGCAGGCCCCTCAAAAATAAACGTCTGAAAGATCCACTGAACGACTGGAAGCGAGTAGGGTTGTTTACACCTTCCTAGTACTATAAGCAAAGTATTAACTAATAGCACTTTCCATATAATATAAAACGATCTCAGTGCGTGGAAAGAGTGAAAAGAGTTAAAAGAGCCGGATATTAAATGGTATCTAATCAAAATAGGACTCTTGTCAGTGTCTATCATTTTTTTGAAACTTTTCTTCCCCCGCCGTTTTTTTTGGTATCAGCCCCGGCGTACATGTAATTAGTAGCCCAGGTTACATGTATTTACCATTACCATACAAGCCCCCTGTCACCTCCTTATGCTGTAAAATACATAATTCATAATTTCCGGCCTCCCCCAAAGCCCACATGCTAACACGAAACCCAGCTCGTTATACTGATACCTCAATTTGGACTAGCGTCTTAGTCCTCTTGCTAATCAACTTCCCAACTTCTAAAATGTTTCTATTACGGTATAATATTTCAATATTTCAACGTGTGCATACCCACTCCTTTAGGACAAAGACTTTATGGGTTCATCGGCTTTTCAAGTGTCATTTTCCTTTCTATTCTCCACGATACATATTCCTCATAATTATTCCGACCAGTGCTATTTAATTCTCTCCTAGTATTTCCAGAGTTAACATATGAATATTATAACCCATGTAGCCGGTGATCGACGAGAACGCAGTCACCAAACCCGTTCCGACTCAACCAAATATACGAGAAAGGCAATATGCAGGATTGAATAGTAAACGACCATTCGATAATAGACTTACCTGACGTTGTCTATGAGCTGGCGATTCTCTTAGCACTCCTTGACAAAGCGATAGGAAGCTCACAGATAGCCTCATAGGTGCTGGGGACACTGCATCAAAGAATCTATTACCTAGAATGTGAATTCATTCTGGTTCTCAGAGGTATAGTGAAGCTCCAGGACTGCGGTATCGTCTTTTAAATACAGCAGCCTTTTGAATCATAGTGGCCAGGCGAGTCAGACTTTAGTACAGCTCATTTAAGCATGGTCTGTCAGCTCTTCAGTCGCATATGCCCTAGAAGAAGCTAAGACGCAGGACCCGACACCTTATATTTGTATATTTGAGAGCACTCCAGTGTCTCTGGTGTCCAGATAGATATGTTGTATCCATCGCATTAAAGTACATGATAACTATAGGTCGCGGGCATTTTGAATCAGTTCTTGCGAGGGATTTGTTGAATAATACTACACCTTACTATAACAAAATCTTATAGTAACAGAAAAAGGAGGGAAATTCTCACAGCTCTAAAGTTGGACCATACGGCCATTGCCAACATTTTAATTGAGAAACGTTATTAGGAAAAGAACTAATTATTATTTTTACACAATTTATTATCCACCTATTTATTCCTAACTAGCACTATTTTATGCACCCCGGCATTTTTATTAAATCCCCCTCCTTTTGTGCTTAGGAGCTCCTTTTTTTTCGATAGTATTTACCTACCCAACATACGCTGCCAACCACATCTCGGCTTCAAAAGTGGTGCCCTAGTCTTTTCCAAGCATTGCAAGTGCTTTATGCAAGTCTTAAACTTCTAACCACATCCTTCATTAGATTTGTCGATACATAGGTGGGATGACTCATTACAACCTAGATGGAAGCATGCAGGCCTTTCCGCGCACTGCTGATATGTTTTCAAAACAAGTCCTTTCGCCAGCACACGCAGAACGCAGTGTAACCGAGCCAGCCATCGAACCCCGACTAACCAGGAAATATCACCAACAAGGAAATTCCAATAAACTCGGGAACGTAATACACACATCCGGCTCGCTCTTCATCTAAATGAAATGCCTCGCCGCTTAATATATCAAATCTATAATCGACATATATCACCACACTTTTAAAGTTACCTACTCACCTAAGTATGGTATGTGTGATAAAACATAATATTTCGTACATATTATTTCTAATCCTGCTTATGGCTAGCTATCATTATATATAGAGGTAAATCTCGGGGCGACAAGACGTCGCAGCGAACCATACTTGATATTATTTACTATAGTATTAGTATATCACAACGAACAGCAATATGTATGTAGATCCGTCCTGCTCGTCACCTATACTTCTCGCCTTGGATTCCAACATTTCCCAGTAATATTTCACTCAGAATGTAATCCTTTCATGCTAAATATTCTCCCTTCAGCTTATCCATCTTGTTTTTGTATACCTCAATACAGCCCCGCACTCGGTATTATCTCACAAGTTAACATCGGACCGGTAAGTGCCTGGGATGAATCGGCCCGATGCATAGTATTTCCAGATCTTAGGATTCAGGTATTGTTGCTGTGAGCAATATGATCTCAGCATCGGCTAAGGGATCTTGCTGTACTAATTGTCTTGCTGCTCCGTGATGGGAATTGCATGCATGCATCCCTTTCATAGCTTTGTCATGATTGGTTATCTTCCACTTCTGTCCTCGTAGATGTCAACTTCCTCGACTAAAACTGTGGCTGATAGCTGCATGGGTGTATGTTCCCAGTTACTCTTTGTATGATAGGCGATAGCTATGGTGGCCATGCAGGTGTTAGTCGATCAAGAGGCTGATCTCACATAGGCATTGTGAGGTAACAATATTACTTAATTATGGTGGATTTGGGAGTTGAAAAAAAAAACACTTTATATACCAACACATAGAGGAAAGTGAAGACATAAGCGGATAGTTAAAAGCATCAATGATATTCTTGCGTAATTTTCTTTGTTTTAATGGGAGCCTATTTAAATACCTAGTAAACCTATTCGTTCTATCGTAATAATACAACTAGAGCGCCCCTAAGTATTTTATACATATAATAACTAACTACCTATAGGTAAGCAACAGGCAGTTTAATTCACGGGCAATCCATTAAAAGGCAGTCCTCCTAACAGACCGATTAGCCATTAATATCCTTACTATTCTATAAGTTCAATGACGCCTTAATGGAACTTATAAAGCTAAGGGGTAGCCCATTGAAATCGCATACGAGTCCTATTCGTCCTAGCGTGCTGACGACTGCCAAGTTTAGCGCAGATGTAGTATACAGTAACATGTGACCCGCCTTATCTCGATGTGCTTGCAGATCTGAATCGAATCCGTAAGATACGTATGACAGCGCTTTGCCTCCTTATCCTACCCTTAAGTATCATGCCCCGTATGAACTCCTCCGACCTTTCCTACCTAAACTCCTTCGTATACATCATTGTGTAATCTTTTGTGACCGAAATCGGCGCGTATCAACTCGATATTTTCACCAGAATGAGCACCAACCGATATAATGTTGGCATAAGTTTTCCAGCTTCGTCGCCTCCATGATTAGCTTATTGACCTGCGTCACGACGTCCAACTCATCCGTGGGCTTGAAATCGCGGCCCGTCAATTTCTGGTTCACGCGGTCTAGAACCTCTACGGCTCGCGCGTTCTGTATCTCCGCCATCTCCCCGTCCAGTATCTGGCCAGCCCCATTAACGAGACTTGAGTTTGTGCGTGCCCTAGCGCGAGATCCAGGAGGGCCACCGGGATGCGTTGAATCGGCAGCTCCAGCAGCTTGCTGCGCCGCAAGAAACTCGGAGGGTGGATGCTCTGCATCTAAAATGCTTGGTCTGCGAGCTCGTTGTGCTCCAGCACCAAGAGCTGTTTCTCGCTCGGAGCGGAAATTGGGACCAACAGGAGACGCGGCATTGGTAAGCCGCCAGGTGAGCAAGGGGTCGTGGATGAACTATTGTACCATGATTCGTTAGCATCGAACTACACTCGAAGGGTATTGTGAATAGTCACTTACAGCTTCCAGGACTGCCATCACGCTTTCTTTATTATCACGGAGTACACGCATTACGTGTTCACAGGTAATTCGGAAGCTACCCTCGATGTTGCTGACTTCCATGGCGTACGTAAGCATTCTAGTGAGGCGGAAAGGAACCCTCTCAGGATATTTGTCTCGCTTCATGGCAACTTCGAAACAGTCACCAAAGTCGATATGGATTATCTTTCCAGTAATTCGGTCGAGCATCAAGTTACTAGGATGTCTGTCGCCCAGACCGAGAATATAGCCAACCATACTCATGACGCCTAGGCTGCGTGTATAATTTGTACGCCTTTCTAGCCAAGCCTCGGAGCTCTTACTCTTCAACCACAAGACGCGGTATAAATCCTGACCGGTAGTGTTGTCCAATGCATAACCGAAAACTTCGACTTTCTGCATAAGCGTTAGATTGTCGTAGTCCGGTGCCATCTGTAACATGATGCGATGCTCTATATTAAGGAGGATTTTGCGACTCTCACGATACTCGCGGATCAACACATGTAGGGTGTCGCTATTCGGCACCCAGCCGAGAAGGCCTGAATTCTGGCTGAGAGGTATCGCTGGGTAACGCTGAATACCGAGATGTCGTTTGTAACACTCCGAGTCGTTAGCAAGGAGGGTATTGCATAGGCCAAACAATTGCATGACGCGTTCATCCTGCCGAATATCCTCATGACCCTTCAGGAGGAAGGCATAGGGGTTTCCATCACTTCCGTTCATGTTCAACTTTCTGGGTCGCTGCTTGGAGTTGATCACGCTGAAGGTCGAATCAAATGAGAGGATGCGAACGATAGGAGCACCGCTCCGGTATGTTCCGGGCACGGCTAGATCGAGGTTCTTGGCGGCCAACAGCTTAGGAGAGCAGTATGCAAGCTCTAGCGACGACATCTGTGGTAATTGTCTTCCTATTCGGCGGAATACCTGGTAGTACAGGTCCCATGCTTGGTTGAGATCGTTGACATCGTGACTGGTTTCATATTGGCGGCACCACTCCCGAGCTTCTGTGAGATCCCGACCGAAGGTCTGTGCGAAGCTGATCTCTCGCAACGTCTCCGGGCCTCGCTCGAGTAGCTCATGTAATGGTCCTAGAGTGGCAAACATACCTTCGATATTATGATCACCGAAGTATAATCGAGAGGCTTCCTCGAGTCCCTCGTGCCAAAGCTCGTGCCATAATACTGCGACCCGAATGAGCTCGTGGCTCACAGTGTCGGCTTGCTCGACAAGCTTGGCACTATGTGCGCGCATGCTATCCATAATCAATGCAGCTGACTTCGATCTCCTGGAACTTTGAGCCGACTTCATCGCTACGGTGAGAGGGTAAACTAAGGCTTGAGGATGATTGCGCCCAACATCCGCGAGTAGGTTGTGTATAGATTGCCGCACCCTCATGTTGGGTTGATTGATACGCGCAATAAGCTGAGGTATCACCTCTAGCCATGTATCTACACTAACAGTACCGAAGCCTTGAGTGACCGCAGCGTTAACTTCCCCACTACCACCGTGGGCAAACCAGAGAGTCAGGAGGCGTAATGTATCTTGAAGAGAGCTTCCAGATGATAGTGCGATGGACTTGAAGAAACCCTGGACGGCTGGGACCACATGATTGATAATAATGGATGGATCCGGTCTCGGGGTATTCCTATCGGCTGCGGGTGTGAGGGCTTGGACGATCTCGAAGTTGGCCAATGCCCACGCGTGCCACGCTTTGTACCATTTCGGGTTATATTGGGTGGCTCTTGAGTAGGATGTCAAAATCTCCTGGACATTATGGTGTTGCCAGTCGTGCTTGTTCAAAGCTACCTGCCATTCCCCTTGTTTGAGAAAGCATTTTGCAAGAAGCACAGTCTGGTCTTGGATGAACTTTTGGGTTCTTGAACTGGGGATCCCCTGGTCTATTCCATTATGAAAGCCATAGTCGCCCATTGGGTCTACTCCATTGGATCCAGCCTGGATCGAGGCCCTGGCCAACTCGAGAGTATGAGCAGAGTCAGCGGTAAACTTGCGGAGACAGAATAGCGTTTTTTCAGGATGCCCAGTTTGGCGTAGCTTTGCCTGCTGGCCATACTCCCACTGGAACTTCAAAACCGCGTAGACTACCTGAACGGGTATCCGCGCCGCCGTGCCCTGCTGAGGCTGGCTATTCTGGCTCCAGTATGGTATTATGGTTTCGAGAGGTTGGTCGGTGCCGATGAGTTGTTTGAGGGACTTCTCAGCCAAACCCATCCTTCCCGATTTTCGACACAGGTTTGCGAACTTGATCCACATATGCATATTCTCGGACGGGTTAATAACCAAGCCGCGGAGTCTAAGCATACGCTGCCAGACTTCAACATTCCTTTGGCATCCTTTCAGACGGCTCTCCCATGTGCGACGCATCGTGGCCTGCTTTTTATCTCCGGCTTGCTTATAGACAATAATCTCTTCCAGTTCTGCAAGCATCTGCACCCGAACGATAACTTGATATGCACGATTGTAGGACTCGCTGACGAGAGCGCTCAGCTCCGTATCAAGGCCTTCTCTCGTCGTCTGGATACATTTGGCGGCTTCCTTAAACTGATTGCGATGAAGAGCTAGTATCGCGCCGAAGAACGAACGGTCCGGAGAATGTCGTTTCATAGATTGGAGGTAGTTGTCCATCGAATCCCATTTCCCCAGGCCCCATGCGGCTGCAGTCGCGAGAGGTGCAATGCGTCGCTGTATCTCCGGTGCTGAATTAGCCCATGTATTGCTTGTCAAGCTAGCCAGAGCATCCCACTCGCCGAGAGCATGCAAACATCTCATCTTGCCCATCACGATATCGAGCGGAACTGCTTGGTCTTGGGGCATCTCGGCCTCTCTCTTGTTGTAGAACTGTAGGGCTTCTTCCCATCGCTCCAGCTTCTCGAACCACGTCTCCCTAAGCTGGATACCATCTTTATAGAGCTGTGCCTTGCGGAGGATACCAATCGCGGCATCGTATTGCTGGAGCTGGTTGTTTATGACGATCAAGGCCTCAACGGCTGGTCCACTCTGGTCCTGTAGGAATTCCAATTCTTTGTAATGTAGGGCTTTTGCGTACGCGTGACAACGGGCGGCTTCTCTACCGAGTACTCTAATATCAATAGGTAAAGCCTTGTCGTCATGCTCCATGAATTCGGCTAGGTTGAGCAGGAGTCCGAGCAAGTCAGGTGGCACGTTTTCGGACCGTATGGCGTTTTCAATGTTCTGGATGAGCTCGTCCTGGAACTGTTCGTATAGCTCGCTCCAACATGAAACAAAGGCGGAGTTAAATAACTCTCGGGCAAGTGGCAAATGCACACTAGCCAATATAGCACAGGCACGTAGGGCGTGGTTAGGCGACTCGGTCAAGAGTGTGGTACTAAATCGTCGGAGCCACTCCTGCCAGTCCTCCTTGGTAGATTTTCCTTTGGTATCCCAGGCAGCCTTCAAGTGTATGGCATTCATTTCGAGCTTTTTATTGCCGAGGTCGGCAAAAGATGGTTCATCTAGTTGATCAATGAATCGCGTCTCCGAGCTTAGGTCTTGGGGTAGGGCTTCCCCCTTTTGCAGCTTGCTAACCAGAAGTTCGTAATTTTGGTGTTGAATCTGGTTAGCTTGTAGAACCTTCGTAACAGTGCCCATGAAATGCAAATAATCTCTACCGAGCTGTTGAATCAGGGCACATAAGGTATCCAGCGCTGCTACGCGTAATGATGACTCCCCGCTAGCAAGGATTCTAGTCAGCGGGTGGATGATTTTTGCAGCGTAATCATTGAGGTTAACTTGGCGGGAGATCTTGCCAACGGTCTCAATAGCCGACTTTCTTAGGAATGTCGGCTGGCCCTGCTTCTCGAATGTCCGTACCACAACCGGGATGATAAGATGCATATATTCCTCGCTACTGGAGCCGAAGACCAGAAAAGCGTGCAGAACCTTTTCGGAAGGGATCCGCTTAGTAGTCGCATCCTTCTCCAAGACACCAAGCATCGCAGGCAGCAAGCCGGCCAGGTATATCTTGAACTCCCCTTCCAACGATCTTGAAATGGCTTCGACCAACGACAAGATTGTAGCCTGGAGAGATGGCGACATATCCCAGTAGTTGTGAAGCGTCTCGATAATTTGGGGCAAATAGTTCCTAATATGCTGTCGTACAATACTGACCAGCGTGGCTAACTGGTTAAAATATGACTCTAGGCGGCTTGGGGGACAGTCCCTGATTACTTCCAAGAACGCTGGGATGATGCGGTCCAGGAAAGAGACGCATTCTAGCCCTAGCGTGCGGAATATGTTCATGATAGCCTCGATCACAGCAGCATGATGCGAGGCAAGAGAACTATCCTTTAGAATGTTCAAGAGAGCATTGATCACGACAGTAGGATAATATTCCTTATTGGAAGGTGTGAGACCTGTCATCATGAGTGATATGTCGGTCATCCGATTGGTCTCAACGCGCCGTTTGGCGTCGGGCGCGCGCTCTTCGACTTGCTGTGCGTTACTTTTGTTAGTTATCTGTTCATACAGTCGGGGCTTCTTTGGGGGTTTATTGGGCCTCTTCATAGGGTTCGTGGGGGTATTCTTAGTCTTCTTGTCATTTGGTTCGGCATCAGACACTTCATCTGACTCGAGTGGACTTCCATTCTCACCCACGAGTTTTCTAAACCCGTGGACACGCCGCCAGTTGTGCTCTTCTTGGGGGGTCTGTACCTGATGTCTGTAGGGATCTAATGCGCCCAAAATTCCCATCAATTTTATTGTCTCCTGCCGTAGAGGTCCGCGCTGGGGTTCGGCACGAATGATATGCTGAAGGAGATCGAGAAGTTCTGGATATTCGAGGTAAGGATCAATAACGTAGCCAGAGTTACTGGCAAGTTGGCCCAGAGTGTGCAAAGCGGCCTCGCGTTTGGCGTTGGAGGAGTGATCTTTTAAGGCCTTGATGATGATCGGCATAAGTTTATCTTTGTAAGGTAGCATATCTTCGCCTCCGACTGTTGCAAGTTCTCCAATTGCCTTGAGAATGGTGGCTGCAACGGCGTGATTAGCGTCGTCGGCCTTCGGGAGAAGCACCGAAATCATAGGCTCGACGTATGGCTTGATAAGCCCCTGGGCGTTGTGCACTAAGTGGCTGAGAAGCTTTGCGCTCTCCTCCTTGTTGCGGGGGGCATCCGAGAATTCAAGCTCAGTGAGCATCTGTATCAATGTTTTCCGGAGCGAGGGTATCACATAGGCAGGGTTGTGTTTCGCTAAACGTCCTATGACTGAAATGGCAATTTCTCTATTTTCAAAGACCTCGTCGTTGAGTGCGAAGAAAAGTGTCCGAATGTTCTCTGCCTTTGCGAGGTGGGGGTCGAACCGCTCGTCAAGGGCTGCTAGAACCGTTTTTCGTATATTCGGTTGCGGATCAGATACGCCTACGGTTAGTAACTTCTCAATGACATCGCCGACTACTTGCAACGCGTGATAACTCGTTTGGTTCACAATCGGATCTCGTACGTAGAGCTGGCAACACGTGAGAGCGGCAGCTGAACGGACCTCAGGGTCGTCATCTTCGACATATTTGATGGCAACGTCGCGGACAAACTCGTTCAGAATGTAACCTCCACCTAACGTTAGCATTCGATTTGGGTATTGTTACTTAGCTAAGGGAGAAGGAGCAAGGGGAAGCTACGGGGAAAATTCGACAATGAAGCAATGGCTGAGGATTCCGGGCTTGACGGCGGATTTAGGTCCTTACCTGAAAAGTCGAAGCTGCCCAACGTGTTCAAGGCAAGCTTCACCTCAGCCTTCCGGTGCTCGTAGGCCTGTGGATCCTTGGCATCTTTCGGTATGATAGGGACTGCTGATAGGGTATTCGGCGTGGGAGCCCCGAGGGGTTTGAATGGCTCCCCACATAAGACTTTGCTCAGCATGTCGAGGAGTCTCTCTTGGATAGTAGCCTTCACCGGTGGTATGTAGAAGGCCATGTCCACCAAGGCTTGAGTGAGTCTTTCGGTAAGTTCACATGCAAAGATGGGATCTAGGAGAGCCTCCATGTATTTGCTGAGTGTCTGGCCGACAGCAGCGGCGAGTTTGCTAAGACAGTCAAACACCGGGTCTACAGAGCTGCGCCTTCGAGACTGAACACTGAGACCTTCCCGGACGTGAACGAGAACATTATCGAGGTATGGCGAAATGGCGCTCTTGACCGAGTTGGCGATTTCTCCGATCGCATAGAAAGCATCGTTTCGCTCCTTGTCTTTCTTGAGCATGCTGGACAGATACATCATGAACTTGTGAAGGTAAGCATGTCCAAACTCGGCTGGAGAGTAATCCGCCAGAACAGGGATCAGCAGGACCACCGTCTTGCGAATCGTCACATCTCGATGGTCCTTATGACGTAAGACTATCTCACAAGTCTCCTGGTAGTGTTCCTGCATGTACATGCCACCCTGTGCAAGAAGTTCCTTGAGCACCAATAATGAGGCATGAATGTACTCTACGGTGTTCATCTTGAGACCGGCAATTGCTTCGTTGTACATCTTGGTCATCCACGCCTGCTTCATTTCTTGGTCTCGCTGCTGAATGATATTGAAGCAGGCGCTAATGGTCTCAGCAGATGTGACGCGGATGAGTTGGCGCTGGTCGCGAAGACCAACCCATATGAGGTCGAAGATGAGACCGACGTAAGCGTACATCAAAGTGGGTGCATTCTTGGCCAGCTCGCGAAGGACTAAGACGGCACTGTATCGCTTTTCTTCCACCCTGTCTGACTGAAGCCACTCAAGAGCGGTCTTGACCTCAGATTCGACCAGTTCGGATATCAGCGATCCGCCAGGTTTACACAGCTTGCCAAGAGCCACGGCAGCAGCCTGCATAGGTACAATATCCTTTCCCCGTAGAATGCTTTTAAGATGCGCTGTGAATCGCGTATATTTGGCGGTCACGTCGACACCGTCGAAGTCGGCCAGCTCCTCAATGGCGAAAACGCCACCCAGTCGTTCTGCAGAGTCGTTGCCGTGGAGCATTAAGGTGGTTATCTTGTTGTTAACGGAATTATAAAACACCTGGAATTGTTCAGGTTGCAAGTCTGTAGAGAAAGTATTGTTAGCTAGATGTCTAAACAATAGTAGGGCGAATAGAACTGCGTGATATAATCTGCGAATATGGATAAATGAGTTATCTTTTACGCACCTCTGAAACAAACATTGACGAGGGTCAGAAGTCGTTTGGCTGCTTCCCGGCGCACTTCGTCTGGGACCCTATTCAAGTTGGATCTGTTAGTTGGAGGCTAGACGTAGCTAGGGAACGGGTCACACCTCGCTTTGAGATCTCTTGTGATAGCGTCAAGAGCCTCGAGGGCCACTTGCTGTTGTTGCGCCATGGCGGGCGACAACCGGAGGGGATGTCGGCTTTGGTACCCTTCAGCCGCGTCGAGGACAGCTTCAGGAGCCAACTGCAAACAGATTCATTAAGGTCATCAAGGGTAGATGGAGTTGAGGACAATCCTGTGACATTCGATCGCGCGAACCGACTAGATGCCGATGAAGACGCGATTCAAAAGCAAAAGGAGAGGAAAGAAAGTAGAGAGCGGGGAGATGTTTCGTTATGGAGGGCTATAGAGGCGATAAGGGACACTGTCAGAGTGTTACACGCCTTACTTTTTTTTTTTTTGCTTGATAAGTAAAGTATGATGGGCGGTAGTGATGGTAAATTGAACAACGACAAGTTCGCGGCGACGGTCAGCTGGTTTGAGCTGTGGTATGCACACTGTGCTAGATCGAAATTGATATGCACCAACCCGCCTGGACTTTACAGTGTGCTTAGTTTGCCGTGTAGGTACAATGCACAGTGTTATGGTCGGTACGACCTTCAAAAACATAAGTATGTACCTGAAAGCTTTATCTATCGTTATCGATATGAATGGCGCTAAAACCATGTGTGGACTTCATGTTATGTACTAAGGTTGTGGATGTATCTAAGGTATATGTACTGTACGGGTATCTTCTTCTAGGCACATGCAAGGTTGAGCGCCGCCGCCACTCGTCTAGATAGGTACCTACATCTTTCTGTCGCATTTCTAACTCTTAACAACAACTCTGCCGCTCAAGTCACCAACCGTTGTTTCAACCTTAATACCAATACCCGAGCTCACCCGATTCCACTTATCTACATAGGTATATATTTTTTTTTGCTTGATTGAAACAATTCTACCTAAACCTTGCAGATCCCAGCCAGCAATCGCATCACCATGGGAAATGATGGTGGTTCGATTCCCAAACGGCGTGAACTTGTACGAGAAGCGGCCCGGCTCCCTACAGCTTCCGAATTGAAAGCAACGGCCCTAGAATCATTAACCCACGCTTGGACGACATGCCCACTGTCTGACGCGCCGCTCGATCTCTCCAATACAGTTTCAGATTATCGAGGGCGGCTCTATAATTACGAATCCGTTCTTCAATGCCTAATGCCCTCCTCTTCCGAGACCCCCATACCAGAAACGCAAGAGGCCGAGTTTGCGCGCACGGGGATAAAAAGCCTCAAGGATGTCGTGAAGCTAAAGATCACTACGAGGAAGGATGAGACGGGACGTGAGTTTGCAGCCTGCCCCGTCAGTATGAAGGAGTTAGGTGCAGCGACTAAAAGCGTGTATGTGGTACCGTGCGGCCATGTGTTTGCCGAGGTAGCCATGAGGGAGATCTCCGACGCCGAAAAACAGTGTCCTGAGTGTAGCGCGCCCTTCGAGGAACGGGACGTAATACCCATACTGTCAACTGACGAGGCGGAGATGGACAAGTTGAGCAAGAGAGTCGACAACTTGAGGGCACTGGGCCTAACACATAGCTTGAAGAAGGACAAGGGTGCCAATAAGAAGAAACGTAAGGCTGAAGAACCCAAGGAGACTGGTAGCAGTGACGAGCTTCATAGAGAGAAAGATGGTAGCAAGGCGGACAAGAGCAGGGAGGATAAAAATGGCATATCGAGCAGGATAAATAACCCCATGACTGCATCTCTCACGGCTAAAGTGCTAGCGGAGCAGGAAGAGAGGACAAAACGGAGAAAGATGATGGATGGACTCAAGAGAAGCGAGCCTGTTAGATGATTAGATACCTGATAACAGATTATATCCGTCCTTCATCGGTCGATGAACGGTATCATTAGCTCTAGGTCTTGCTGACACATAACCTTGTAGACTTTCCTTACCTATCACCTCTATGTAAACTCTGCCCCTTTTGAAAGACAGTTCACAGCTCGACAGGATGAAGAATGGCATCCCGCAGCAATGTGTCTAGTAGATAAATATATTCTAGATTTATATCTTGTCCATCTAATTTCCTCCCTACATAATTACAGCTCATCCTTGACATGCCCGGGTTCGACAGCTTCCTCACAGACAGCGGGTGTGCCCACCTCCATCTTGTAGACGCACTTCTCCAGTTCACTTACCCGCCATAGCTCCTCCTTCTCAGCACATGCGAGCCAGACGTCTGTTTTTCTGTTCGGGCCATTCCAGCAGCCTTGGCCGTTTTCATATCTCAGCACTACGCGCTTCCCCCGCCCGAGCCCCTTTCCGTCGTGACGCTCTTCTTCGTCGGCTTCGTCAAAGTCGAAGCGATCAAAGTTACCCATGTTGGTCTTGCCTCCACCCTTCTTGCTCTTCTGGCTTGTCTTGTCCAACCAGCAAAGCTCGTACTCATACTCACCGGCCTCCGTGGTGATACATTTGCCCTTGAGATATCGGAAGATGTCGTCCTTTCCGTAATCCTTTTCCAAGTCACGCTGTTGTTCCTCCAGAGTCCGTCTCTTGGAATTCACCTCATTGGCTACCGAATCATGGGCTTCCCGCGCAGCCTTGACAAGGCGCGACTCGCTCTTTTCGGAACCAGCGTCAGCCAAGATGCCGTTCTCAATCAGCCAAATTCGGAGGAGATTAATCTTGGAATGAAGGAATTCGCGGAGTGGGCCAGGAAGATAAGCCTCGAAACTGTACACTGCATCGAGTTAGTCCGTGTGCGTCGTAACAATCCGCGTCTCTGAAAACGTACAAATATCAGTATCAGTGGTCTCATCTTCTTCGAATTCCTTCCAGTTGATGCCAGACTCCTCACTATCCTCCTTCATGACCTCTTGTACATCTATTTCGCTGAGTTGTTCCTGGACTTCCCCGGCCTTCTTGGCTGCATAATCTTCCCAGGCCCTAACGGCCTTCTTTACGCCTTCATCATTAAAGTTAGGATTGTATTCTTCCTTGAACTCCGTTAGAATGCCTTCTAGCTCCTGGACCTTGGCCATAAGCTGATTCCGCTCGCCCATGACTTTGCTCAGGATATCTCGCAGTTCATTGACTCTCGTCTTGGCAAGCCCAGCGAGCACACCAAGTTTGCCGGGACCTTCATTCTTGACCACTTTGAATCGTTCTTGGCGCTCGACCTCGTCGAGCTTAGCTTTTAGTTCATCCCGCTTGGCCTCAAGTTCTTTGATCTCTTCGGTGAGGCTGGTAATTTTGGCCTCGACTCGGCGGCGGAACTCCTTAGATTCCTTCACCATGGTTCTGCGACGCTTGTTTGCTCGCTCGAGGTTGTCCTTTCGTTCTTTTTCGACCCGCCTCCACTCCTTGCCGATTTCTGCACACTTGTTCTCACACCGGATCCCGCCTACGTTTCCATATTCCTCGCTGCCGTCGCAGCATAGGTCGTAGTCGCAAACGCCGTCGTTGACATACATAAAAGGGACGTAGGCGCCAATGTGCCCCTCGTTGGCACACCAAAAGCCAGGGAGGGCATTTGTAGTATTCGTAGTGCCAGATAGAGAACCCGGCAGAGGCTGCTCGGGGGAGAGGTGGTCTAAGAGGGCACAGGCAGCGGTTCCAGGCTCGTCGGTACCGTCAGGACAATCACACGAATTGTCGTTCACTCGGGAGGAAGGAATAGTTATGGAAGGATGACCTATGCAGGTGAATGTGTCTTTGATGTCGTAGAATTTGACAACTACAGCAAGTCAATTGGTTAGTACCAGTAGCCATGACTCTATAAGAATTGAGTTATAGGTCAAGGAGACGTTGTAGTGTAGAAGAGGCCATCTTGTTATCTATGAGCGAGGGGTTGATCACAATAGAGAAAGACAAAAGGGAAACCAACATTCAGGACCAACGCCACGAGGCAGAGAGTCTGCCGTCACAATCCCATTTCGGGCTACGATGCCCAAAAGCACCAAGGCCTGAGATTGGCGCATCTTTATAAGGATGTAGGAGAGGGCGGCTTAATCATGGATGGAAGTTAATTGGGGATTAGCAACTCGAGTTGAAGCTTTCCGAATGTTAAAAAGTTCCAAGTTAACACGAAAGCAACTCCAGAGTATCGGACCCCACTAATCTACTGCAGCTTGGAGAGCTAGGCAAGGGCTTCCCTTGCCCGACCTATGGATGTTAGCGCGGGTCCCAGTGATAATTAATTAGCTGGCATCCATGATGGGATGTCAAGTGCCGCTAGGAGAGAGGCCCCGCCTTAGCGTAGCGTATCGTAGGCGTACATATATACATGTATGTATGTACATCCTAGAACATCAAATCCTGAAGCTTCCAGCCAAGTAGTAATATGTTCGAGATAAGTGAAAGAGTAGATGAGTCGAATACACACCTACATATTACATATGTAGCTATAGTGCATGCCGAATTACATAGGTACTTATTGTCTTTTATATGTATACATGTATGTATCTACTATACATGTATGTGGTACAAATTCAATGCTTGAGTTGTTACATACATATGTATATGTATATGTAGCACTTGCCAAGAGGACCTAAGGTACAACCCGTGGACGTGTCGGATGGTTTTTCCATCAAACATCATCGTCCGTTTCTGCGTCTCTAAGGTTTTCCCCGGCGGCTCTATGCTCCTTTCTATATCTTTAATTCAACTCCCCTTCCTCGATTTGGATCAAAATCCAACTCCACAACTGGGGAGATTGTTATACAGAGTCCTCCGTCTTAGGGGCCTCTTTGGGTACTGCAGATTTTCCGGCTTGTTCTTTAGCGCGGGCTTTCAAGCTGCGCCATTCCACAAAGATGCTCCCAAGCACAGTGACAGCGCTGGTCGCTATCATCATGTAAAATACATTGATAACGGCAGCATTATAGTCGGAAATGAGCGTCGTCAAATCATCTCCCGAAGCTAACTGCCTCAACTCGGTAGCACCACTACCCGTGACAGCACTGGGACTGATGCCGGGAAGGTTCGTGAGTCGCGATACAAGACTGTTGAGAAATAGATTTTGTGCGACAGGCAGAAATATGGCTGAGCCGATAAAGCGTGTGAACAAGATGAGTGAAGATCCAGTGGCGATATCTGGCCTCTCTAACACGGTCTGAGCGACGTTCAACGGTTGCTGCGCACCAGACCCCAGACCAAGCCCAAAGATAACTTGGTAGCCAATCCACTTGGCAGGACCAGTGGTTGGAGTAAATGTTGTCAGAAGGCCTGCTCCGATTGGCATGAGGATTGAGCTGAGAAAGAAAAACGGGGTGTAATAGCCGATCTTAGATATGATCACGCCCGAGGATAAGGAGCCGACTACAGTTGAGAGGATGACGGGAAGCAGCATGATTCCGGATTCGATGGCAGTGACGCCCTTCACGGCCTGGAACCATATTGGAAGATAGTACACCAAGATCATCATGCCGGCACCGTGGAAGAATCCGAACCAGAGTGAGGCCGCGATGCTGCGCTGCTTCACGATACGGGGTGGAACAGTTGCATCTTCCTTTTTGAAAATCTGTATGCCTACAAAGGCAAGACAGAGGATACCGCAAAGTACAAGGAGGACGATGATGCGAGCGTTATCCCAAGAATACTCTGTTCCTCCCCATTGAAGTGCAAGAACTAGGCAGATAATACCTGGGAAGAACAGAAGGTTTCCGATAGGGTCGAGCTGCTTCAATTTTGCAACCCAGCCTTTTGCTGGTGCGTCAAGCTTCTGGTTAGGCAAATGCAGGATCAACGCGGTGACGAGGATTGACGCTGCGCCTATGGGGAGGTTGATGTAGAAGCACCACCTCCAGGTGACCCTGTCGGTAAAGCTACCTCCGATTAGAGGGCCGACAACAGAGCCAATGGCGAAGACGGCCCCGAAGATCCCCTGATAGATCGGCCGTTGCCGGAGTGGAACGACGTGGAACATGATGACCATCATCCCTGAAAACATTCCAGAGGATCCCAAACCTGCGATAGCACGACCGACAATAAAGGCTCTTGAATTAGGAGCCGCGCCGCAGATGACCGACCCGACTTCGAAAAGGACACAACTACTGAGGAATAGAGGTTTGACAGGATAAAACTTCAAGACGCGGCCTAGTACCAATTGGAAAGCGGTCATACTGAGCAAATATGCCGTCCCGTACCAGCCTACATCATCCAGTGAATGGAACTGGTCAGTTATACGTGGAATAGCTGTCGATATAATGTTCTGATCCTATAATTAAAGCCGTAATTAGCGATTGAACCCTGAGTCTAAAAGGTCGACGTCTTCTTCCCCAAAAAGGTCTACCGTACCAGGTTCACCAAGAAAGAAGCCATATAAATTGCAATCATAATCAAGATCCTCTTCTGATTGTCAGGATATTCGCTAACGTCTGCCTTAGGGCTCGGCCGGTCAATACCCCCAGAAGGCTTATCGTCGCCATCCGATGAAGTTCGAGGCATGGTTATCTTGGAAGGAATTTAAGTGTGTATAATATGATTAAGAGAGAAGGTAGTGCAACCATTCTTTGGGTTCCTTAACGTGAATTTATAGGATGTGGAATTGCTGCTTGAGCTTTCGCATCTGGTTTCGCAGAACGTGTTGGACACCGACATCAGGGAACCGATTCGCTTCGCGGGGCTCAAAAGTCAAGTTTTGGCTTCCGAACACCGAGAAGACCGAAAGGGTCGATCCACATTCTACACTATCTTTCCATCTCATTTTCGACTCGGCTTACCTATGACCTGTAATTGATCAAGAAAATAAAAAAAAGTCCAATTATGCATCAGTCTCCTGTTGCGAACCCGTCTAGACAAGACGGCCACTTCAAAAGCTACTCTTGTTTAATATGCCGTCAGCGGAAAGTGAAATGCGATCGGTGTAACCCCTGTTCCAATTGCATCAAGGCCGAGAAAGAATGTAGTTTTATTCCTCCCGTGCGCGGCAAGCGTAAAAGAACAAAACCTCGCAGAGAAGGCCTTCATGCTAGACTGAAACGGTACGAGGAGCTTTTGAAGTCATATGGCGCAATCGTTGAGCCAGATGATTTCGATGACTCAGAGTCGGAAACGGTCTCCCAACCTGACGTCGTAATGGAAGAAGCCGAGTCTCGAAGTGAAAGCCGGGTTGGCCTCTTCGGACTTGAAGAGGCCAAGCCAAAGCTCATTACTAAAGAGGGAACGTCGAGATATTTTGAGAGGTATGTTTGTCAATGGTTTTATTCGTGGGTAACAACTTCTCAGATTTCTTAGTGCGCTCTGGTCCAATTTAGGAGATGAAGTAAGTGCTTTCTTTCCTCCATATTACTCATAGAAAGGCTCTTATCTTACCGTTCGTCATCTAGCCTCAACATCCGGAGGTGGACGCCGTTGATCAGCCAATGAACGTTCAGGAAAGCGAGATGTTCTTTGAACCCGAACCTGGCGACAAGCCAGAGAATCTCGCAGGCCTTCACCCTTCATCCCAGATATTGCCAAAGTTGAAGGAAATATATGCTGATAGAGTTGATCCCATGATGAAAATTCTGCATCTTCCTACTTTCTGGGCCGCGTTAACGGATGGACTGCGACATCCTCAAGAGATGTCCAAAAGCTTAGAGGCAGAAGTATTTGCTTTCTACCTTGCGGCGATCAACGCTTTGACGGATGACGAATGCCGAAATCTATTTGGGTTACAAAAATCGGTGATGTATTCCCGTTATAGGCTTGCAGCGCGTCAAGCTTTGATGAACGCAGGTTTTCTGTCAACCTCTAGTATAATGACTCTTCGAGCGTACGCGATGTTCCTGGTAGGTTGCAATCACCGAGACCTCCACTCGCCCACCGAACTGACCAAAAAGATGTGTATAAAAAACAGTTACCGATGCGATGCTCTATTCGTCATGTCAGGTGTTTCTATACGACTCGCACGCAAAATGGGACTTCATCGGGATGGGGAATACTTAGGGCTCTCTGTCTTTGAGAGTGAAATGAGGCGCCGCTTATGGTGGCATTTGGTTCACGTAGACTTCCGGGCTGCCGACGTATTAGGCGCAAAACCCTCGCTAGACCTCTCCTTCACGGATACTAAAAAGCCCCTTAATGTCAACGACGAGGACCTTTATCCGGAAATGGTAGAACCGCCTGAAGAACGCGAGGGAATCACGTCGATTGCACTTTGCCTGATGAGATGCGGAATTATGGATACTTTGCTCAAATTTACGACGGGGAAGTGTCCCGGGGATGTATGTTGGGAAGTACTATACAGCCCGGATATCACAGTAGCCAAAAAGGAAAGCATCATAAGCCAGATTGAGAGCCATTGGGAGAGGAAATATCTACGATATTGCGACCCGTCGAACTCGTTCCATACGTTTTTATCCTTCTCAATCAGATCGTCCATATGTAAGATGAGGGTTCTAGCTCGAAGTCCACGACAATACGCGAGCAGGTCGGCTAAAGTTCCCCAGAGCGAGCGCGACATAGTGTTTTCAAACGCCACCAAGCTATTAGAATATGTATCCTTGGTGAGGGCGGGTTCCCACGGCCTGGATAAGTATCTCTGGCAGCTCGGCACGAGCTATCTCTGGAATACGATGCTGCACGTGCTCATTGAAGCTCGACATCGTAAAATAGGGCCCGAAGTCGACAAGACATGGAAGCTAATTGGTGACGTATTTTCAAACTGCCCTCAGATGTTCGAAGATTCTACCGGACCTGTGTACAGGGCACTGGGCAAGTGGACCCTGGATGTTTGGGAGGTTTATATGGAGGCCTCGAAGGCCGCAGGGCTGCCAGAGCCATCGACGCCCGAATATATCACTGCGATCAGTCGCTGTCGAAAACCAATAGCGGAGTCAACATCCACGGCCAAAGAAGCAGCGCCAGAGTTTCGACCTACTACTCGGAGCTCGTTCGGCTACAATAGATCTCAGTCTCAGAGATACGAAGAGAATCTGACAAGTTTGGAATCGTTTGAATCTTATGATTTCTCCAATCTCACGTCTTTCGAGATGGATCCATGGGTACAATGGGACCAGCTCATTGCAGAGCAAGAGGGCTTCGTCCCAGTTAACTGGAACATATGATATTTCGAGCATTTAAATTTCAGCTAACAAAGCGCGTCGAGCATCCAATGCAAATTCTGCTAAAAGTTCAGTAAATTCACATGGCGTATCCAGCTGCAGTTACTCGTCCATAGTAGGTTGTAACTAGTTTTTATGTTCAATTTTTATAAAAAAAATGAATAAAGGTCTTTCAGTGGTACAATTCCCTCGGTGGTTGGTTTCAAACCCTATGAAGCTATCTAGCTAAGCTACCTAGCTACCTAAGGTACATACATAGTAGGCACTGGGAGATCAAATGTGCATGAAGCCGATTTTCAAGATCGCCTACCTATAGATGACGCACTAGGAACATGAGAGACGGGATTGATAACGTGCGATTTTCGCTCGTACAATTGCATTCTTATTCATTTCCATTCAATGGGCGATCTGCTTCCTGTGTTCGACCCGTACATAAATGCCCCATAGGAGTGTGTAAGACGTTCTGCATCTTACGACAGAGAGAAAGCCAATCTAGAAGAAAGGCAGCCGGATCATCTGCGAACCGCAAAATTCCAAGTCCATTCATCAGCTTCAATCCTGAATCATTTTTTGTGAGATTATCTGCTACACCAAATGTTGACCGGAAATATCGATCTAGCGCGCCGTTTTCGTCTGAGTCGGCATAGAGCCGCCCAGCCAATATGCCTAATTCAATTCGGAACCAGCTGGGGAAGTTATAGTCTAGTGGAATTCGAGGTAGACTGTAATATTGGAACTGATTGAATGAGACCATGGCTTTTGTAACGGGCGCCGCATAGGTTAGTAGGTGGACTGCGGATTTGTCACCCGCAAGACGCAGAGTAGGAATAAGCAGCTCGGCTTCTTCGGGAATGATGACAAGTGCGGTCTCAGTTGAGCGGCTCCAGAGGATCCATTCCACGGGACGCTGTGGTGGGTTGTCAGTTATCGTTCACACATATCCATCGCTATTGTGTCGATCACGAACTCACCAAGAAATCATCAGCTACCTTTTCCTTTTCGGGTATGATAACTGTTTTACCGAATTCCATTGATACGAACAGTCTCGAACCTGTCCTATGCACACCATATTGTTGCCCAATTCTTGACCTCGCCACATAGGTAAAGGCGTGTTCGAAAGCAGGTCTACCTCGGCCGGGTGGCGAAGTATTTAGCGTTCCGCTACGAGCAAAGCTTAGAATAGCCGGATGGAGGCCTGGAAATGGTAGGGCATCGTATCGCGGCGGCCTCTGTAATTGATGAACTTGCTCAACTTGAACCTGGACTTCACGTTCCTGTTCTACTTCCTCGAAAGCACCGTTTTGGGCGATATTGGTATTATCACGAGACCGGAGAAGTTGATTTAGGAATGCCTGGAGTTGAGACGTATACATAGTTTCCGAGGGGCTCGTTGGCGCATCGGTTAAATCACCTCCGTATAGCTGCTCCAATGTTTGGCGCTCGGGTTGTCTTAATATATCAAGTAGCTCTCTACGATGCGTGGCGTCTGCGACGAAATCCGGATAACGGAATGTGGCGTCTGTGCGACGACAGAAATCGATTCCCTGAGCGACGTACAAGCTTCGTAGGTCCTCGATGCCACGGCATGTTTGCTCAAGGAGCCAAGTTATGACGTGCGTTGACTCTGGTTTCTCGTTGGCGTGGAGGAGACAAAAGTCCCTGATGCTTTGATCGACCTCAGGGGGTGCGAAAAAGGTAATTCGCTGAGTGGTGCGGAGCTGGCGGAGACGCATTGCCGCTATACGGGTACCAGGTTAGAACTGCAGTTATTCCCTAAGGGCAACCCTAATGGCAAGATATGCCTCGGGTGGGACAAGAAAGAAGGGGGATGTATACTAACCTTGGATGGTGAAGTCTTTTGACTGCTGCAGTGCGAGCGTTACCGCGCCATGGGCCTCAGATGGAAGTTTGAAATCAACTCCCCGGGTATGTGCCTGGTCAAGATAGACAATACACTCGCTCAGGTTGTGTGCGAACGGAGTCGCCAAGAGCGGGAGATCGTTCTTCGCTCCGCCTCGATAGTGCACCATTGGTCTATTATTGTTATTGAAGTAGACGGCGGCCTTGGCTTCGTAATCGACAGTTAGCCATGTATCAGCAAGAGTCCGGTTGTCCATCTCAAGGATGTAGGCTCCTGCATCGATAAGGACGCGAATACCTGTGGCCTTTAATCTGTACAGGAAATCTTTCTCACTCAAGCGTCTACCAGCACCATCCGCAATCACTTCGTATCCGCGGTTACGCGGCTGTAACAGATATGAGAGTACCTCTGCACTAGTCTGCTGCAGGCTAGGGAGGTCGTCCTGTTGGACTGTCAGGGGAAGCGTAATGCGGTTGTCATTAGTCCCGCTGAATCCTGTTGTCTTTGCCCCAGGCCTTTCCCCGTAAAGAAGCGGGATATCCCATGCGGAAGCTTGGAGTTTAGTATGAAATTGTCTGGCGTGTGTAGGAAAGACGAAATGGTTCATGTAGTGGTTGATCACTGCACGGTCGAGGCGCAAATGCTGCCACATCTCTTCCATCTGACCATCATCGTCGATATTGATTGCGTTCCAATGACTCAAAGCCTCTGGTAAACTGTGGCAGCCGGAAATCCACAACTCATACTGCATAGCAGGATCGTCTGACTGAAGAACGTGCTGTAGGCCTTGACGGAACTGTTTGGATGTTAGGCCAGCATAGTAGAACGATAGACAAGTAAAGAGGATCGCAACATCTGGGTGGCCGAATTCCGATTGTTCCGATGGTGTACCTTTCGCCTCGAAGGGTACCGCAATGGGGTCTCGGCCTGGATGCAGACCATACTGCACGTTCCAGCGTCTACCGAGACAAAGTAGTAATATCCTATTTATTACAAGACCTCGAACAACTAGGAGTATCTTGGATGCTGTTGGTGGGTCGATAAACGCACTAGCTGCCTGCGCAAGCACGGACTTGTTAAGGTTCTTCTCTGTAAGAGCTTTTCGGATAGTCGTCTCGTGTTTTAGGAAGTTTGCATCTGCAGGACGAAGGAACGTAGTCCGTCCGGCACAAACGTCGTCAAGTATGCGATTCTGAAGGCTATCTTCCACGTCGCTCTTCAAGAAGTAGACCATTGGATACGATCCATGTCTGGTTAACACGTCGATGCTCCTCGGGAACTCTCCTTTTAATACTGGAACATACCGGGCCGCTAAGGCGAGTAAATCCTGAGCGACTTGCCATCGAAATGGGTGCCCATCAACAGCCATCTCGGAGCCACCTGGATAATTGAGCTGTGTTTTGACTGACAATGTGAAGTCGCACTCATCCAAGATATCCCTACAATGGCTATTAAGCCAGCCCTGGAATTCGATCATGGTCTTCGCTGCCCCGAGTTTACCGTCAGCAAGTTGCTGCCACCCACCGAGTTTATACGATAGAATATTCTCGTGGTTAGTAAGTATCAAGCCCCCATTTTCACGAGTTTTGTGATGAATATCGGTGTACAGTTTCAACATGTTAGGTGTTGTCGGGGTCTTGCGTGAGAAGGGGACATGTTGGACTTCGCGGCCTACGAGACCTCCTAATCGAGATTGCATTATTTGTGCTGTCTGCGAGATTAATGCTTTAGGCACAATGAGACGCAGAAGCTTATCCCCATCTGCAAGGGAGGTCACCACCATTGGCACGATGCAGGAGGTTTTACCTAGAGAAAAATCAGTATCATGCGCCCTACTGTGAGTGACGATAGTTTTTCTGGATCATCATTGCTATAAGTCAGTTACTCACCCTTCCCCATATTCATTTGTAGCACACTATTATTCCCTGAAGATGGCTTAATGATGGCCCTCGCAACGTCTACTTGTTCAGCTCGGATGAGGAAATTGCTCTCTACCTCCAACAAGAGCCAGTCTGGAAGCTGGTAAGGGGACCAATTCTTGTGTCCCTCATTGCAGATATCCTCATTTAGCGATCGACTATCCTGCCGCAGCAATGCGTCACGTATACGTTCTAGCCGCTGCAGGCTCGCGATGCCAAGTCCGTACCGGACTAGTGCCTCCTTCATCCCAGCGCCAAATTTGTAAGATGACGTTGACCTAAGCAGTTCCAGTATTTCAGTTGGGGTCTTACAGGGCCGAAGATCGCCGAGTTCCAACCATGTAGACTGCATGTCGTTGGTAGAAAGAGCAGTGGAGATCTGTTTGAGATATAAGTTCGCGATGTAGTGGGACGTCTCTATGGCCTTGTTGATGGCTTTGAGGGTAGGCACATGGATTGTAGGATCTGACTTCGTTGTCAAGTCCCGTTCCTTGAGGGCTGCCAAGCTCTGAAGAAGATTAGTACCGTAGTGTCTACGCAACTCGTCTTGAGACTTGGCAAACTTGTTCAGAATATCATCGAGTTCTGTGGTGTCTATTGGGTGGCTGCTGTTGCAATACTTCGAGGATGTAGTTGAGTCCTGGGAATTACGGAGAGTGCCTATAAGTGGATCCCCTAGATGAGGGCCAGCATTCGTGACCAAGTCCTGGGCAATGGAGGGAACAATCCGCTGGTGCCTCTGGCCAACAAACGCTGGTTCTTGATTCTTCCATTCAAGCAGGGCCAAAGTACTCCACGGGCCATGGTGTGAGTCTAAAATTGCTTGAACTCGATGAATATAATTCTCTAGCTCCATGTTCCACCTCCTCCGATCCCACTCTGGTTTGATCTCGTCTAAGGCCGAGGAGGCATCAATAGCCCCTATGTCTAGATTATTAATCGACAATCTTTCAGCAGGAATTGGCCATTGAGAGTGGAAATAAAGAGCAAGCTTGAGCTCTTCGGGCTGTGCCCGTGAGGGATCCCTGAAATGGTCACTATGGGTAAAGGCAGGGCGAGCTTGAGCTATAAGCTGCTGCAAGGTACTGATAGATGGCACCCCACGCGACTTGAATTTTATGAAGCTGTCGTGGATTGGTGGCTCCAAGCCTTTCAGCTCATCCACACAAGCGAAAGCGGCAAGTAAACGGATGGCGCCCATATTTGGGTCAGGCCCAAAGGCCAACAACCCGAGACGAAACAGTATAGGAGCTTGATCATGTGTACGACGACAGAAATCGACTAAATCTCCCCATTGCTCATTGATGGGATCCGCAATTTGATCGATAAGAGGCTTGTAGTTTGACAATAAGCTATCGTTCCCGTGAAATCCACCAATTACCGACCAGGACTCGAACAAGGGTATCAATCTAATGTCCATACGAATTTTCGAACAACGTCTATTAGTAATCAGACTTGTGATCTCATAGACTTGGGCTGCCATGGGCTTTGTAGTGCGATCGCGGGATACGTAACTTGGGTCTCGAACCGTTTGAGTCCTTGTATCCAGGGTTGGGCGTTCATAGAGTCTTCGTTGTACCAAGCCACGACCACGTAGCGTAGCGAGCGCCGCAGCATTGGGGTCCCCGGTAGAGAAGCTATCAAACCTGTGGAGTTGGCGAGATCTTCCCACGATACTTTGAGTCAAGGCCTCGTAGCCGTCATGTTGGATGGTTGTAGTTAGATTTCGGTTCCATCTAACTCTTTGGAGGCGCTTCATCTCAGGCGGATAATATTCTCGCTGCGGAGACAGTGCACCTAGTCTTGCGAGGGCATCTAAAGACCCCGTCCCAAGTGTAGTCCAGGGTTGAGCCGCTCCTGAGCGGAGAATGCGAAATGCCTCCTCTGTGCCTGTACGTCCTGTCAAAACATCAGGGAGGCAGAACGATGTCAAGGCATGACAGAGAGCCTTTGTGTACAAGAGTAATGGCTCGGGAGGACATGAAAGCCGATGTAAGATATCGTCGACCATGTATCGGCCATACTCATTAGCGTCTGTCGTGTATACTTCAACGTGCATGCCATGCCTCCTGGCCTCCATTTTCCCAAGCGGTATTATGATACTTCGCTTTTGGGAAATGACGTCTCTCAATACAATTTTGCTCTTAAGACCATACCACGTTCCCACATCCTGATTTGGGTCAATCTCTGCCTTGAGCTGCCGACATTCAAGTAGGCCGCTATGGTTCACGAAGAAAGATAGTTCCATGTGCCGTAGCTCGACCGAGAGCCTACCGGCAAAGCCTTGAGGCTGAAATATCGTCAACCTCTCTGGTCGCTCGAAATGCCGAAGGATTTCTGCGATCCGGACAAACATGTTCGACTGGGGATCGACGAGGGTACTCTGACCACGATGAGCACGGCGTGACGGGACGTTAATCTCCCAGTCCCGATCTCGTTTGTGCCAGATTTTGGGCATCCGGCGAACTTCCAAGCACTTCGAGTCTAGATTAAGCCAGTGTACGCAGTTATCCACTAATTCCGCGGGCAGGTCGAAATTGTCTGGGCTGGTAAAGTTAGATCTGGGTACAAATTCAAGCAGACCATGGCTCGTTCGAGCCCGAATGATGACCCTCCCATCGCGCAAGCCGAAATGTACCTCTTGGCCGTGCATAGAAACTGTTAGTCTATGCGTCATGCCGGGTAGGGACGAAGGGTATGTTAAGAGGTGCTGGTTTCCGAACATGTCCTTGACGGCCTGGTCGCTGCGAATCTCGAGTGGCAATTTTCCTCTCGACCTACCATTGACTAGGAGATGGCCTTGAACAACGTTAAAATGCACAGTTTGGCTAAAACTGAGTCCACTCCGGGTATCAGTGGCCGTAGAAGTAACCCAGCGTCCATTTGGGGGCGCGAGAACCCCCCACGGAGAAAAGACTTTGGCGATACCATCCACGGAATCAAAGCCACTTCTGGCTATACCGTCTCCGACGCTCTTAGGGTGGGACTTTACGGCAGTCTCGAGGAGAAATTGGAGGTAATAGGCCATTTTGGCGTCGCGAACTAGCAGACTCTTTAATTTCTGTGGCAGATTAGCGATATTATCAACTAAATTGTCCTGTAGTGCTACAGAAGCTTGGACCCAAGAGGTAACGTCTTCAGAGCTGATAGGCTGTTGGCTTCCAACGTAAATGGTAAAGGTCCGTCGACATAGCAATGCGGCATAAAAGCCATACATCGCAAGCCGCTCTACCGTATTTGCATCAACCGCGGCGCGCGTCTCCTCTCGAAGGCGAACAGTCCATCCCAAGGTAACGTCCCGTGCAGTCTTGAGCAACGTCTCTCCCTTTTCCCTCCAAGCCCCTGAAGATAGATGAATTAATCGTAGGGTAAGCGTTGTGAGAAGTTCCATGTGATTGCACTCGCGCCAATTAGCCGAAATAGCATATAAGCGTTTCTCAATTATATCAATTAGCCTTTCTAGGAACGCTTCCTCCTTAAACACGACATGAACAGCTCTTAGCGTCTCTCCAGGGGAATAGGGACCCACCTGGACAGCAAGCTGGCAAAATAAGCGAGAAGTGTCCTCATTATTGAAGTTGAGGTTCGAGGAACCCATCTCGACGAGCATGTTAGGCCAGCGGCGCACCTTGCCGCCGAGCAATTTCTGATACGCCGAGAATTCGTGGGTAGACATGGATGAGGGACAGTGGGCTTGGTTGGCTAGGACCTGATAGGATGAAGGCCCATCAGCAATAGGAGGAGGATGTTGTATTTCTGGAAGAACGGTGGTCTTGAGTCCACGAGGCACGTGTATACCACATAAATGCTCAAATGTGAGGGGTTTCTTGAGATCTTCGATCCAAAGTCCCGAAGCATTGTCATAGAGTTCAAATTTCGCTGCCAAAGGTAAGAGCACTTGCGAAAGCGGCGCTTTATAAGTCTTGAACTTGTAATGTGTCTGTTTGAAGCATTTGACCATTGACGCAACCGAAATTCCCTGTGTCTTAGCGGTCAAGTACCGACGAAGAGGCGTACATTCTCTTAGTTCCACAGCGGGACTTGTAGGCTTGGAAGGTCGTCCTGGGTGTGCCAGAGCACACAGAATACGCCACGTAGCGTTCCGATATGCAGATAGATATTGCGGGATACCAAGTTCGAATATCAAGGCAGACCTGTCGGGATCCTTGTCTGGGAGATACGCTTCGTGTATCTCAATCTTTATGCGATTTCGAACTCGCCGGTGCCAGCACTTCCTGCAACCTTGCACGTCACGCACGCCGTTACGCCAAGAGCAGCGGCATGTGCCATTCAAGAACCCTTCTGTGTGTTCGTCATAGTCTTCACAAGCCTTTCGCCATTCGAATTCTTTTGCATTACGAGCTTGATCAGATGCTTTCTGGATACGTAGACCTAACACTTCCATCTCGGCTGATTGGGAGACGTAGCGCACAGCCAGGCAGTTGTCATCAAACTTCTCAAAGATAGTACCATACGCGCAGTTAGATCGGCGTTTAGCTAAATAGAGCTGGACTTCCTGGAGGCGATGCATGTCAGTCAAAGTAGGAAGTTGAAGAACGTCGAGAAGTTCGGGATCGAATACGGGTCGATAATCACGTAGGATAGGGCAAGCTGCGGCTGCATACTCGTCAAGGTGAACCCAAAGAGTGAAGAGCGTAAGGATCATAGTGCTCATCAGTTCTGGATCAGAATCATACGTTGTCCCGACCTCATCAAAAACTTGATGTATCCGCTGAGCATACTTGACACATAGAGCTTCGTAGTCGCTCGTTGCAACTGAGTTAGGCTGCTGCGTATCACAACTCACACCCGACTCTGTAGCTGCAAGACGGAATACACGATCCGTAAACTCTTGGGATTGTGCGATAGTCTTTTCGAGTGGCTGCGGAAGATCAAGCGATCGATAGGTTACCTGGCGAAGTGGCTGACCTGATAGTAAGCGGTCTAGATAATTACCACTATTAGGTAGTGAGAGTTGAAGGGAGTCCTCAGGGGCACGCCGATCCAGTCTCGGCAGGTTTCGGGTCGTTCCCTGCCTGAAGGATTTCCATGCAGCTTCAACTTGCGCTGTAGCTTCTTCGATAACCCCTCGGACCACGGGGCCGATTTGAGTAAATAGAGAACCGCATGTGTCTGCAATATCCTGTTCAATATTCTTCCTATCCAGTTCTAGCTTTGCCATACGACGGCATAGCTTCATCCGAAGCATCGTAGTCAGTTCCGGATGTAATTTTCCAGCGGATTCTTCTAGAAGCTTTGTGAAGAGGATACTCATGAGAAATTTGTAAGCCATCCGGCCTCGTTTGTTGCCGAGCGTCAGGCAAAGCTGCCGCTGAGCTACAACGCGCAAAACCAGCCAGAATGGGAGCCGGCGCCAGGGTAGTTTACCTCCCACAAAGTTGATGTCATCCCTTACCCGCTTTCGTAGTACAGGAGCTTGAAAATGGCCACCCATGGCCTCCAGAAGCGGCATAAGCATCTGCGTGATCAGTGCTGGGTTGGTTGTGTCTCTAGTCTCCGTAACAGAGACTTTGGCCTTTTGGGCATGTGCTTGAAGACAGTGTAGTGATTCTACGTTGGCCTGTTCAAGAAAAGATGCTAGGCTTTCTTGGAAGACTTCATCGGCGAATGAGGCAAGGGGAATATGTGCGGAACGTCCAGGGAAATCCCATTGCAAGGCATGGTCTGCGGCGAGGACTTGCTCAGAACTAGCCGACGTCTCGAACGCCTCGAAGACCACGCGATCATTTTCATGACTATAATTATAAGTAAGAAAGGAGAGTTGCTTGAAGTGACTGCAAAGAGTATATATACTGACTAGATGTCTCGTCGAATAAGTAAAGCGGCGTTTTGCTCAGCCACGTAAAGCACGAGTGTCGAGTTCGGCTCAAGATTCCGCAGACTCTTAAGTAATGTGGATTTCTCGAGGCCAGCCGAGTTCAGGCTCGCGCAGAGATTAAGGGTTGCCCGGAGACGTTCGAACGCATCGGACCAGGGTTGATCTACAATATCATTCACGATTTCAGACGCGTGGACAAGACGCTTTGAAATTTCGAGTGATAATGTCTGAATATTGTGATCTTGCTGGCCCGGTAGCTGAGGAGGCAGCACAAGGTGATTGAATACGGTTTGAAGATCCATCCCTGTGCGAACTATGAAGCTTAGATCAGTAGTTGTTCATCTATTAAGGGGTACATGGGATGCGTACGTGCGCGGAATAGAAAATACTGGAAAGTATTTGGGATCCGATTAAAGGCGTTGTGATGCAATGAAATCCAACTCTACCCTCGATAAAGTCGCAAGTCAGCGGCGTTGTGGTTTGTAAGTAGGTAGTAACGTTCTGGGTGGAGTACTATGAAAACTTGTGCAGAAGTTCACGTCTAAGTATGTGTGGTGGGTGACGTGAGTGTCTGTGTAGAAATCTCAATAAACCACCCAAATCACACTATGGCATATACACATGTAGCATGCAATTACCACCTACGCGACACTCGAGCGAATTCGAGTAAGAACGCCGGTGAATTGCAGTCAGGCACGTACCAAACAAAGTACCACATTGGAGAATTATGATGAAAGCCGGGGACCTACTGGTTGGGAATGTCAACACCCAATTTGAAGTTTCTTGCCGCCGTAGCGGAAGATACAAACGAGATGCCGTCCATGATACGAGACGACGCGTCCTGCCACTGGTCTAATAAACGGAATCAAACAGGCTCGAACAGGCTGGGCGCTGAATCCGAGATCGAATGGATTATATGTATTTTACCATTGATATTACAATTTCATCGCTGAGTAATTGTTTGCTTGTGTTACGATTCGACCATCGCTCCAGGTTACGATTGGCCGCCCTGTCGGATATACGCATGTTTCGGTCGGTTAACATTACAATTGCCATCGACCTCTGCAGCAGCTGCCCGGTTCTATGACCAAGAAGGCTGCAAAATAGAAAGGCAAAATCGCATTTTTCATGGTACGTAGGCTGTCTGCATCAGGATACCAGGTACGTATGGGCAGGTCAGGCCCTGGAGACATTATGGCCAAGATCGACTTAGTTGGATTACGCGTCCTGAACCAACGAAATTGACGCGTATCTGCACGGGCTCGTCGAACAGCAACGGTGTGAATAGATTCAAAAGCCATTTTCGTAGGAGAGACCTAACCATAACAAAAACCGCATAGGACCAGGCTGAGATTAATATATTGAAACTAAGAAGGCCCAATGTATGGCACCAGTGAGATTCCAGATGTTGGGGTTGGGTTGGGTTGTACACCGGAATAACCTTTTCCCGTGTGTAACCACCTGAGTAGTAATGGGAGCTGGAAGCTTCTATTGGAGCCTTTAATTTAAGGCTTGACTTTTAGTAGGCGGACTACGTATGTATGTAATTATGGGCGTTTCTCTTTGGCGCATGCGTATGTGTGTGTACCTAGGTATTCTTTTTTGCTATTAGTACCCGAGTTTTACGAGGGCTATTGTGTCGAATTGAAGAAGCTTATCAAGAATTTCCTATCGCGGGAATCTCAGGTGTCGATCACATTGAAAATTTCGAGATGTGGCAGTGCGGTAGGAGCTGTGGCAGGAGCTGTGGCAGGAGCTGTGGCAGGAGCTGTGGCAGGAGCTGTGG
>KZ111265.1:524933-550996 GCA_002120335.1 Hypoxylon sp. EC38
AAATAAAATAAAATAAAATAAAATAAAATAAAATAAAATAAAATAAAATAAAATAAAATAAAATAAAATAAAATAAAATAAAATAAAATAAAATATATTAATATATTTAAAATTACGTTTAAAGTTTATTAAATAATTATAATAACGTAATAATAAAAGTAATATAATTAAAAATAAAAGTTTAAGTTTAAGTTTTATTTAAAAAAATAAATAATAATTAAAAAATAAAAAGGTAAATAAAAAAATAAAAAACGAGTAAAAATAATGCGTAAAATAAATAAATAAATAAATAAAAATTAAAAATTAAAATAAAATTTAAATAAAAATAAAAAAAAGTTTTTTAAAAAATATTTAAATAAAAATAAAATTAAAAGTTTTAAATTTATACTTAAATAAAATAATACTTTTTTAACTATTACATTTATTAATAATATAAGTAAAATAATTTAACGATTAAATAAAATGTGTTATTATATAAGTGTAAATTTTATATAAGTAATTAACGGTATAATTTTTATAACCTTATTTAAATTAAAATAACGTATATTTACCACTTAATTAACTTTATTAAAAACCTTTTTTATAATATTAACTTTATTTTTCCTTTAATTATTAACATTTAAAACTTAATTTAAAACTTTTTTAAGTTTTAACTTTAATATTTATTTAAGTAATTATTTATAAATAATATTAAATAAGTTATATAATATTAAAAGGTTTATTATATTATATATTTATTACCTTTTATTATTAAAACATTATTTAACTTTATATTTAAATAACTTTATAAGTATTAATTATAATATTATATAATTTAAATAAAAAATAAATAACTTAATTATATATATTTTAACTTTAATTATACTTTATTATTATATTTATAATTAAAGTTATTTAAGGTTAAACTTAAAAAGCCTTTTAAAAAACTTATATAATACTTTTATTTATTACTTTTTAATAATAAAGCTTTTATATAAAACCTTTTATAATAGTTTTAAATATTAAAAAAACATATAACTTTTTTAAAAAAACCTTTTAAACTTAATTTTAAATAACTTTAATTATAAATATTATATTATAATATAACTAAGGCTAAAATAATTATAATTAAGTTATTTATTTTTTATTTAAATTATATAATATTATAATTAATATTTATAAAGTTATTTAAATATAAAGTTAAAACTTTATTTTTAAATTTTACTTATAACTTAATATAAAGAAATATTATATAACTTATTTAATATTACTTTTATTTATTTATTATAAACCATTTAAATTTAAATATACTTTAAAAACATAATAATAATTTTTATTATATAATAATTAAAGTAAATAATTAAAAATATTATATTAAAATTAAATAAAAAAACTTAACTAAAATAAAAATATTTAAAATAATATATATAAGGCTTATAAGCATATTAATTAATTACATATTATAATATTTATAATTAACGTTAAAAGGTTTTTAAAAAAACTTATAAATACTTTTTAATTACTTATATTAAAAAATAATAAAAATTAATATTAATAATTATAATATTATTAAAACTTTATTATATATATAAAGTAAAAGCCTTTTTTATATTAAATAAAAAATAAATATTAATAAATTATTATTATATTATAATTAATATAAAATAACCTTATAATATTTTTATATATTTATTTTATATATTTTATATTATACGTTTAAAAATTAATTATTAAAATATATAACTTATATTAAAAATAATTTTATTTAAATAAGTTTAATTTTATAATTATTATAATAATATTATTATTAATAGTAATTATTTTTAACATTTATATTTATTTAATTAATTATATTAATTTATAATAATAAATAATTTTAATACTTTTAAATTATAAAGTTTTTTTAAAACTTTTAAAAATAATTTATATTTTATTAAAAATATTATTAAAGTATTATATAATTTTTTAAAAAGAGTTTAACTTTAATTATAAATATTATATATAATTATAACTTAAATTAAAATATAAATAATTAACATATATACTTTTTATTTAAATTATATAACATTATAATTAATATTTACAAACTTAATTAAATATAAAGCTAATATTTTAACTTATAAATAAAAAAATAATTAATAATTAATAAGTTTTAATTTAAAATAAATAAAATTAAGTAATAATAAATAAATAATAAATTTAATAATTAATAAAATTAAAATTTAAATATTTTAAATAGCTTTTTTATTTATATAAAATAAATTATAATAAATATAATTTATAATTATTAGGGATTTTTTAACTTATTTTATAAAAATAAAAATAAACTAATTTAATTAATTATTATTTCTAATAATTTATAAAATATAAACTTTTTTAAAAAAATATAAAATAATTAATAAAGTTATTTTAAAAATTTATATATTAACTATAATAATTAAATTAAAAAATATATTAAATATAAATAAACCTATAATTAAAATCTTATATTAAATATATAAAAAGTTTTATTAAATTTTAAAATATATAGTTTTTTTTAATTATAAAATTATAGTTAAATATTTAAGATATATTTTTTAAAAAAACCTTTTAAAAGAAAAAAAAGGAAAAGAATATTTTAATTATTATTAAAACAAGCCTTTTTTAAAAGTAATAAATTAAATAAATAAAACTTAAATAATAATAAATAAATAATTAAAAAAAATAAAAAGATAAAAAAATATTATCTCGATTAAAAGATAAATTTAATTATTTATTTAAAAATTTTATTTACGTAAAATTTAAACTTAATATTTTATTTTTATTTTTACGATTTTTTTAATTATATTATTTTAATTATATATTTTTAAACTTTTTAATTTTATATTTAACCTTTAATTCGGTTAAATTAAAACCTTAATAATATATACTTATATTAATCGAATAGGAATTTAATTATTTATTTAAATATAAGTTTTTTAAACTTTTAAATAAAAGTTAATAAAAATATTAAAGATTATTTATATAAACTTTTTTATAACTTTTAAAGCTTTAAAAATTTAATAGCTTTAATATTTCTTTTAAAATAGTTTTTATATTTAATCTTTAATATTTTAATTTATAAATAAAAAGTTAAATTGTTTAGTAAATATTTTAATCCTTATTTTTATTAAATAAAAATATATAAAGGTATTAAGCTTTTTAACTTAAGGTAAAATAAAAAAAAGCTTATTAATTACTTTATTAATTTTATATTAAAATTAATGTAAAAAACCTTTAGTTAAAAAAATAAAATTTATATAAATTTTAAAAAGTATTAAAATAAAAACAGTTAAAAGTTATAAATTTATTTTTTAAATATAATAATACCCTTTTTTATTTTATTTTTTTAATAATTAAAATTTAAACTATAATTTAATAACCTTTTAAACTTTAACTTTAATATTTATTATTATAATAATTTTTTATATATTATTATTTTTAAAACTTAACTTTTATTTATTAAGTTTTATTTATTAATTTATATATATTTAATTTATTATAAATACTTTAAAATCGTAACAATAATTTTAATATTAAACTATTAAATATTTTAAATTAAAACTAAGTAATTTATTTATTAAAAGCTATTTAATTAAAAAAATAATATAATAATTTTAATAATAAATAAGTTATTTTTACATATTATAAAAGTATAAAAAGTATTATGTTTAAATTATAAATAAAATATTATAATACATTATAAAATTAAAATAAAGTTATTTTATTTAATTAAAAATAATTTAATTTATTAATAATTATTTTAAATTTAACTTAAACTTTAAAATAAAATAAAAGTAATTTTACTTTAACTTTTTAATATAAACGAATTTATATTAATAATATTTTATGAATACTTTTAATTTAAGGTTATATATATAATTATTAAAATTAATATTTTACTTTAATATTAATAAATATAAAAGTAATTTAAAAAGTTAAAAATATTAAAAAAGCTTAAGGTTTAAAGTTATAATAACTTATTAATTTATTTTATTTATAATAATATAAAATCGTTATTTAAATGTTTAAAGGCTAAGGTATTTAAAATATAAAACCATGTATTTTTACGAATTTTATTTATTAAATTATTAATTTTTAAACCTTTTTTTTAATTTTTTCTTCTCGGGTAGCTCGGTTTAAACCTTGTAAAACTCGGGCTTTTGTGCCACTAAGGGTGGCCTCACGTATAATATAGCTTACATATATTAACGCGCCGAGGTGGGGGGTGAATATAATCTTAAAGATTATTATAAAAATTTAAAATTATATTAGGTTAATATTATCACTTAAATATATTTTATACGTAAATATTTTACTTTAATAAGTATAATAATAAATTAAAATATAATATATTTAATAAATTTATTAAAAAATAAATTAGTTTTAATATTATATTATAATAATAAGTTACGTATTTTAAAAATGGTTATATAATTAAAGTAATTTTTATATTAAAAATTATTTTTAAATTTATCGTATATAATTAGCTAATAAATGTAAATTTAAAAAATACGCGATATTAACTTATAAAATAAAATAATTTAATAAAATTTTAATAAATCGAAAAGATTAACTACTTAACTAATTAGCTTAATAATTATGTGTAAATTTCCCACGTGTTATTAAATTATTAGTTTAAGTTTTACCTTTTATAACTTTTAAATCTTTTAAAGTTTTACTTTATTTATTTAAAATTTTAACCAATTAAAATTAATTAGAATTTTTTATTTTTAAAATTATTATAAAAAAAATAAAGGTAAAAATAATACTTGTCGTTAATATAAAATTAACTATTTTAACTTTAAAACCATTTTTAAAATATATAACTTATCGCTACAATAATTATTTTATTAAATAAGTATTTTAATTAAGAAAATAATTTAAATATATATATATATATTATTATAAATAATTATTTTATTTAATAAATATTTATATTATTTAAAAATTATTTTATATTATAAAATCTTTATATATTTTTTACTATAATAAATTTAAGAAATAATATTATTAATTATTATAGTTTTTTAATTAATATAATATTTTAAGGAAAACCTTTTTTAAAAAATAAATAAAATTAATTTTAATATTTTATTATCTTTAATATTATTTTCTAATATAATTAATTAATTATTTTTATTATTATCCTAACCGAAGGTTTTTTACGTTAGAACTTGTTTTAAAAATTATAGTGCGAAATTAATAAGGTAATTAATAAGAAATTAATAAGTAATTAATAAGCTTTTCTCACGCGATGATTAAATAATAATTAAATAAAATATGCTTTTAATTTTATTTTAACTTTAATGTTTAATAATTTTATAAATATTAATCTAATAAAAATATAATTTGTATTAATTAAAAGGTTGCTTAATTTTTTATTTAATGGTATAGGATATATGTTAATAGGATATGTATAGCCTAAAATATTTAAGATTAAATATAAAGGGTTTTTTGGGAAAGTATTAGCCATTAAAGCCACTAAAGCTTTAAGCTATTAAAGCTATTAAAGCTATTAAAGCTTTAAGTTATTAAAGCTATTAAAGCCATTAAAGCTTTAAGCTATTAAAGCTATTAAAGCCATTAAAGCTTTAAGCTATTAAAGTTATTAAAGCTTTAAGCTATTAAAGCTATTAAAGCTATTAAAGCTATTAAAGCTTTAAGTTATTAAAGCTATTAAAGCTATTAAAGCTTTAAGCTATTAAAGCTATTAAAGTTATTAAAGCTTTAAGCTATTAAAGCTTAATAATTTTAATATATATAAAATTTAATAACTTTATTAATCCTTTATTTAAAAATTTAAAAAAATTATAAGTAAATAAAGATTTAAATTTTTATTTAAATAATATAAAGTGCATATAATTAACCCTTTTTATAAAAGAGTTATTAAAGATTAAAAATAAGGTTTTAAAATTAAAAAATATATAATTATAATTATGTATAAATTCTATTACGTAATTATAATGGTGTAGTGGTAATAATTGTAAAATTAAAAATTTAAGCTTAAGTTTAAATCCCACGTAAAGTAAAAATTTAAAAAAATTAAAAATTAAATAATAAAGTAAATAAATAAATAAATTAGTAAATAAATAAATAAGTAAATATATAAATAATTAATTAAATAAATAATTAATTAAATAAATAATTAATTAAATAAATAATTAACTAAATAAATAATTAATTAAATAAATAATTAAATAATTAAATAAATAAATAATTAAATAAATAATAAAAAGAATAAATAATTAAAAGAATAAAAACAAATTAGAAAAAATATTTAAAAAAGTATTAAAATGAAATTAAATTTAAAAGTTAAAGATTTAGCCTCCGGTTAAGATATTACCTTTTTTTCTTACTTTATTTCTAATTTAAAACTTAACTTAAAACCCCTATAACTAGCTTTCCGCGAGGAAAAATTTTTGGACCTTTTTTTTTATTTTTTAAAAATCCCCTAAACCCGAGCTAAAGCGAGAAGTAAGGCCGTGATTTTTTAAAAATAAAAAAAAAGGTCCAAAAATTTTATTTAATACGTAATAATGTTTATATTATTATAATTTATAATTTTAATAATATTTTAATAATATAAAATTATTTAAATATTTAATTATATTATTTAATATTAAATATTTTTAAACTATTTAATCCATTTTAATTTTAATATTAATATATTATTAAAATACTTTAATTTATATAATAATAATTAGTTTATATTATTTATAATCTTATATATAATTTCTTATATATAAGTATTATATTTAATAACATTTATATAATTATATTTAATTTTAATAATATAAATTATTACTAAATTTACTAAACTTAAATATAATAATTTTAAATAAATTAATGGATTTTTTACTTTAATTATAAGCAAATATAACTTTATTATTAATTAATAAAGTTTATATATATAAAATTATAATAATTTAAAATTTTATTATTAATAAATATTTAAAGTTATAACTATTTAATATTATTATTATATAATAAAAATATAATAAAATAAAATATATTAATATTAATATAAATAATATTAATATATTAATATTAATAATATTAAATGTTATTTATTAATAATATAATATATTTACATTAATAATATTAATATATTAACCTTAAAAGGTTAAAACACCATTATAATAAATTATTATTTAATATAATTATTATATATATTAAGTTATATATTTAAATTTAAAAGGTATATATAAAATATAAAAAATATTTAATATTTGTAATTTAAATTCTTTAATTTTCATCTTATTTTTATTAACTTTTAATACTTATATTTTATATTAACTTAATACCTTATATTAAATTTTCAAATATTATAATAACTTTATTTAATTATAGCTTATATTTAAACTACTTAATATATTTATTTTAATATATAATTTTTTAATTAAAAATATTATTCTTTTATAATAATAAGTTATAATTAATTTATTTATATAATAATGATAAAATAATAAAATGAAAATGCTTACTTTTATAATAAACTTTAATTAGTAAACTTTTTAATGTTTAGTTTTAAAGGATTACTATTATATAATAAATGTAAGGAATAGAAAATAATGTAATAAACAAAGTTAATTTTATTTAAGGTAGTAATAAAGTAGTAATAAAACATAGTAAATTAAATAAAAAAGGTTTTAAGAAAGCTTAATTTAATTAAGTTTATATTTTAAAAGGATATAAAGGAATGATAACAATTTAATTTACTTATATACGATAATAATAATAATTTAGCTTAGTTATATATAATAATAGTAAAAATTTTAAAATTAAAGTTAAAAGAAAAACTTTAATAAAAAGAAACGTAAAATTTTTAAAAAAATAAAATTTAAAATGACATACTTACTTTCGTATTTATATATAATATTTATAAAATATATATGTGTATGTTAATTATATAATAATTATATGTATAATATATATATATTAATAGTTTATTAAAGGTATTTATATAAAAGTAAAATATATATAAAATACTTTTAATATTTAAAGTTATATGTTAGCTATTTTAAAGGTTATTATTATAATTCTTTTTTTTAGTAAATAATTTTAAATTTATTTAATTATCCTTTTAATTTTTTTATAAATAGTTTTAACTTTACTTAATTATTTTTTTAATTTTTTTTATAAATAATTTTTAATTTAAATTATCCTAATTTAATTCTTCCTTATTTTATAAGTTTTTAAGTTTAATGTTATATAAAAAACTAAATTTTTATTTGAGTATATTACGTAAAATAATATAAAATCTACGTAAATATTTAAATTTAATGTTATTAATAACTTAAGTATTAAAAATATTTATTAGTTTTTATTTTTTAAATAAATATTAAGTAAAGTATAATTTAATATTTAAATATTTTTATAAATAAGTTTTAATATTAAATGTTTATAAATATTTTAATATTTTTGCTTATAATATATTAAAACTTATTTTTAATATTAACCTTATTTAATATTAAAATTTTAAAAGAAAAGTATTTAATATTTTTATCTAAGTTATTATTAAAGGTAAAAATAAATAAAAATATTATCTTTTTTAATAAAGGGTAAATATAATTAATTAGGCGGTTATTATTAAACCTTTAAATTTTAAGCTAATTTATATTAATGTAAATGATTTTAAAAATTATACTAATTTTATATCATTTTAAAAAAAATCTTTTTAATATTAATAATAATTATAATAATTTCTTATATATAAATATTATATAAAATGTTTATAAAGATTTTATTAAAGCCTATTATTTTTTTATTACCTTTATATAAAGTAGGTAAGGCTTAAGTAAATAAATTATTTATAAGGGTATTTAAATAAATATTAAAAGGTATTTTTAATAAGGTTAAAATTAAATTAATAAATAAATATTTTTAAAAATAATATTAGTTATAAATTTTATTCTTATTAATAAAGGCTTACTTAAGTATTTAATCTTAAAATTAAATCTAATTAACTTTTATTATTTTCGAATATATATATTACCTTATTAGGTAAAGATATTAAATCTTATATATTTATTATAAATATTTATTATATCTTATTTTAAAATTATATATTAAAACAAAATAATATATTTAATACTTATATATAAATTATTATTATTAAAAGGTTAATTTATATTATTTAAATATTATAATTTATAAATAATAATAAATTATTAATGTTTAAAATTATCTATACTTACTTAAGGCTTATATAAGGTAGTTTTATAATAAATTAACAATTTATTAAATTATAAAGTAAATATTTAAATAAGCAATTATAATATAAAGATAATATATATAATATAGTAAAAGTAATTATTAAAAATAATTAATTAAATAATATCCATTAAAAAATGAATATGTTATTAACCTATATAAATATAAAATCCTATTAATTAACCTTATAAATCTTAATAAAATCCTTAATAAAAAAGTAAACTTATTTTTTTAATTTATTAACTTAATATAAGTTTTTATATTAAAAATTATTAAATATATATATATTATATAAATTTATAATTTTATAAAAATATACTTTTTTAACTATTATAAAATAATATAATTTAACATATTTAGGAAATAGCTATAATTTCTTAAGAAAACTTTAAATAAATTTTAAATAAAATTATTATTACTTATACTATTTTAGATTTTTTTAATATATAGGTATAAATTTATTTATAATTTAATTATATTAGGACTTATTTTATATATAATAAATAATATTTTATAAAAGTTATTTAATATAATATTAAAGGAGGAGTTATTTTAATTATTCTTATTATTATAATATTTAAATAATGGATTAATAATATATAATAAGGTAAGATAAGTTAAATAAGTTAATTAAAATATAACATATAACTTAAATATAATTACCTTAAAGCTACCACTATAAAAATAATATAATGTTTATTTTATATTCTTTTTATTAATTAATATAGCTATTATATCCTAATAATTAATTATTAGAATTTTAAACTTATATTTCCTATAAAAATTTAATATTCGAACTATTTAATTAATATAAATTATAATTATCTTATATATATTTTTTCTTATTTAAAGGAGTTAATATAAGATTATAAGATTTAAATTATATTATAATATTAAGAATATATAAGTTTATATAAATATTAGGTAGGGATATTTAATTAATAAATTAAAAGATTTTTACCTTTAAATTAGCTTACTTTTTTTATAATATAAATATATTAGTTTTAAAAAAAGGCGAGGGTAAGTTTTATTATAATAGGTTAAATATTAATTGGTTAAATAAAAAGTTAATTTAAAATCTTTAAATTAATAAGGTTACTTTATTCTTTTTTTATTAATATTTTACTTAATATCTTTTATATTATATGATTTTTTATTTATCTTTTTCTTTATTAACTTTATTTCATTTTTAGTTGTTAAAATTTTATAAAAGAATTATATAATTTTCTTATTTATTATGATTTTTTATATAATATATTTATAAGATTTAATAAATTTACCAAATATTGTAATAATAAATTATATAAAGATTTAACATATAATAATAATCTAATTTATAAACTTAAAAAAGATTAATTAAATATTTAATTTAATAACTTTTATATATTTATTAATATTAAAGTAATCTTTAACATATATAAGAATAAGTAGTTAGCATTTTTTCTTAATATAATAACCTTTAAGTTAATATTGAAATAAAATTGGGAATATTATAGCCTTATATAGGTAGTTTATAATTTTTTAAAAATTTAAATATTTCTTAGGATTTTAAAAATAAAGCTATTTTAAAAATATTATAAAAGATTAATATATTAAATAAACTTTTATAATAATGGTAAAGGTAAAAATTAATTTAATTTTTTTAAATAAAAAGTTATAAAGTATATATAATAGTCCTTAATATTTTAAATAAGTTATATTTATAGGCTAAATTTAAATTATATTAAAAATTAGAAAAAAAAAGTTAAGGATTTTTATTAAATCTTTATTTAAATAAATATTAAGATTTATAAATATTTTTTCTAAGCTATAATTTACTATATTAAATAAACTTAGCTAATATTACTTTAGAAATATATATAATAATAACCTTATTATATAATATTAAAGCTTAAATCATTATACTTATCTTTTTTTATTATATAATACTTATAGGGTTAATTTATTTAATAACTTAAATAGCTTAATAATTTTTATTATTATAATATATCCTTAATTATATAATATATATATAAATAAATAAATAATTTTTCCTTATTTACTTTTATTTCTTATTTAAAGTTAATATTTTAAATATATATTAAAGTTTTAAATATATTTATAATATTTATATTAAATAGATCAAATATAAGTAATAATATATTATACTTTTATAACCATTAGTTTAACATAAAAAACTTACCTATTAAATATATATTTAAAATATTATAATATATATTATAATATAACCTAAATATATTTATAAAAAGCTAAAATAATAAGGATAATATTTTATAAAAAGTAAAGTTTTAAATGAAATATTCTTTTCCATATGCCTTAAGTTCTAATTTATTCTTATAAAAAATATTAATTTCATAATATAAAATTAATTATAATAAGTATTAAAAATATACCAAATCTTATAAATAAAAATAAAAGGCGTGGGTTATATTAAAATATTATTAAGGTTATAATAATAGTTAATAATAATAGGCTTAATTTAATTTATTATATTTTTTAAGTATAGTATAATATTTTTATCTTTAACTAATATTAGTTTAATATAGCTAAGGATAAATTATAAAATATTTATAAAGTTTAAGTGTGTTTAAAGTATTAATGGTAAATATTATTATTTAAAAACTTATTATATAATTATAAGTGATTTTTTAATAGTTCTTAAATCTTTAACTTATTTTATAAAATTAAAACTATAATATATAACTTTTTTAAAATAGCCCCTTTTATATTTAAATCTAATATTAATATAATTAATATTAATATACCTATAGTAAATAAAATTTAATAAAAAGATTAAGCTTTTATTAAAATATTAAAAGAATTTTCTTAATATATTATAAATTAATTTCCCCTATTAATATACTTCCCAAGGGTTTATCACTAATTTATTTATATAATAAGCTATTTTATAATAAATATCTTTATTAATATATAATAAAGAAAGTAAGGTTTTAATAATATTAAAAAGGTTAAAAATTAATATATCTTATTATACTTTTATTTACGATAATAGGTAAGTATAATTTAATTTAATATTTATCTTATATAGTTTCTACAATAGTAAATTATTTATTAAGTTTAATCTTAATATATCTTTTTATAAGATAGTAAATTTAATTTTTATTAAATTTTTTATTAATTAGAAAATCTTTATTAATTAAGTATAGGCTTAATAAGAAATATAATATTAATCCTTTTAAATAGTTAATATAATATAAAAAGGTAATAATATATAGATTTTAAGTTTATAAATGATTTTTTCTATTTTATTTTAAAGTTATAAAATTAATTTAGTATTAATTTAAGATATATTTATTTTTATTAAATTTATAAGCTTATTAAATCTTATTTTCTTAATATATTTATTCTTTAAAATATTATTAATATTAATAATATTATTAATAATAATAATATTATTTACTCTTTTATTAATTATATAAATATTAATGGTTTAGTTATTAACAATTTTTATAATTAGTATAGATTTAATATTATTTTTAAAATGTAAGGTTTTTATAAAAATATCTTAAATAATTATTAAAATATTATACTTTATTAATACATTTATATTAATTCTATTATTATTAAGTATAATATTATTTAATAATATTAATAAGATATTATTAAAAATAGTTAATAGTAAATCTTTTAACTTAGCCTTAAAATTATTATAAGCTTATTATTTAATAATTATATACTTAATATATTTATTTATAGTTTTAAAATTTATATTTTTATTTATTATTAAATTAAATTAAAATAATATTTCTATTTTGGTTAAATTATTAAGGAACCTTAATATATTATAATTATTATTATTATATTAATATTTTTTAAAAGTGATCTTTTTAATTAATTGTTTAAATTATTTTAATATAATAATATAAGTTCTAAAAATATTAAATAGTTAAATAAATAATTTAAATATATATATATATTTATAAAATATTAATATATATAAATTAATTAAGGCTTAAATTATAATGGTTTAAATATTAAACCTTATAATTAATTTATATTTACTAATTTATAGCTTTACTTATTTATATATACTAATAATATTTTAAGTTAATTTTAAATACCTTTTATTTTTATCTTTAATAATACTTTTAATCTTAAAGCCTTTTATTATTATTTCTAACTATTTTAATTTAAATACTTTTATAATTAAAGCCTTTAATTCTCTTAAATTTTAATATACTTTAATTAATTAGTTAGGTATAAAATATTTATAATAAATTATATATAATTTAACTTTTTAAAATGTAAATAAAATATTTTAAATAAATAAGTTTACTTTAATAGTTTTATTTTTATATAGGTAATATTTAAATATAATTTTAGGTTAAATTTTAAACTTAAAATAAGATTTAAGCTATAATTAAACTATATATTATATTAAACTTTAAGAAATAACTATTAAAGTTTAATTAAATATAAAAATATTTTCTTTTTTTTTAATTATATATATTCTTTAAATTTCCTTATATATAGTTTAATTATATTATAATAAAAAATAGCTATATTATTAATAGTTATTATAAATAATAATAACTAAAATTAAATATAAATTAAAAGTTAAATTTTAGTTATAAATTAGATTTTAATTATAAATTAATTTTAAAATAAAAGTTAAACTTTAATTATTAATTAAATCTAGCCTATAAGTTAATCTTTAACTATAAATTAAGTTTAATAAGATTAAAAAATTATAAATAGTAAAGCGATAAAAATTAAAAAGCTTTTAAATTTATTTAAATTCTTTTATTATATTATAATATTTCCTAATAAATTAAAATTAGCTTATATAATTAAAATTACTATAAGTAATATATTTTAAATTATATATTAATAATCTTTATATTTATTTAATCTTTAAATTTTTATAAGTAAAATTAAAAATCCTTACTTAAAAAATATTAAATATAAGTAAAATATAAGTTAATAATTTTTATAAAAAGTATATTAAAAATTAAATAAGTAATATTATATAAGATTTAATTATAAGCTTTTAAATTAAATTAACTTAAGCTTTTATATATATTTTATTTCTATTATTATTAAATAGTTTATAATTAAATTTAATTATTTATTATATTTTTAAAGGTAAGGATAATTAATTAAAAGAAATTTTATCCTATATCTTTTTTATAGCTTAATTATATTTTAGAAATAATTTAATAATTTAAAAGTATAAAGCTTTAAAAAACTTTAAGGTAAATTATATATTTTTTTATTATTATAACTTTATTTATAATTTAATAAGATTATATTTTTTAAATAAAAGTAGTAAATAAAAAATTTAAATTATATAAGGAATAGGATATAAATTAAATTTAAAATAAGTTTAAAGAAAAATTTAACTTTAATAACTTTATTAAGGTTTTTAATTTCCTTAAATTTATTTTAAATATTAAAAATTTATTTAAAAAACTTTAATAATAATATATATATAAGTTTTAAAATATTAGTTTAAGATATTATTTATTAATAATTTACTAATAATTTTTTATAATTTTAAAACTTATATAAAACTTTATATAAATTATATAAGATTAAAAAATTTATTATTAAATTATAAATATAATTGTGTAAATTTTTTTTACTAGTTTAATATTTATATAAACTTATTATAATAGTAAAAATATAAACTTATTTAATATAATATAAAATTTTTAAGGAAAAAAGTAAATAAGTTAGGATTAAAAAAAAAGTAAATAAATATTTTATAAATTATTTAAATAATTTTTTAACTTTTATTCTTAAAAAGTTATAAAAGTTTAACTTAAAAATAAAAGTAAATAAAAAGAAAGAAATAAAGAAAAAGTAATAATAATAGAAAAAGTAGGATATTTAATAAAATATAATGTAATATATATATTTTATTAAACCTAAAGTATTTAATTTTAAATATTTTTAATATTATTTTAAAAGTTAAAACGGTTATTTTATAAGCATATAAGTAATTATATATATTTATTAATTATACTTTTATTTATTTATTTTATATTAGAATAATAATTTACTTTTTATATTTTATATTAAATATTAAATATATTATTAAAAAAATAATAATTTTATATATATATATATATTATTAAAAGTTAAATTAATATTTAAAATATTAAAATGTATTTTATAATATTTTTACTAAGTTTTTAATATAAAAATTATATTAAAGTTAAAAAATTTTAAAAATTATAAAATTATTAATAAAGTATAATTTTATAATAGTTTTAATAATAATATATTTCGAATAAATTATTATATTAAAATAAATTTATATATTATTAAAGGATATAAAATATATATTATTTATTTATTAAATATAAAAATATTATTAAGTTTAATATTATATAAAATAATATTATAATATAAAATTATTATTTATATAATATAATATTTTTTAATAAAATATTTTTATATTAATTAAAAGTTTAAAAATTATATTAAAATTTAAATATATATTTAAAAATTTAAAATAATTTTAATATAGTTTTTAACTATATAATAATCCTTAAGATTATATTCACCCCTTACCTTAGCGCGTTAATGTATATATTTTTGTAACTGGCTACATATATGTAGGTCGACCAGGGATATTCTCTTTAAAAACACCAACGATTAATCCAAACTTTTCCCATTGGTACAAATCATCCCTTAGATACTTGACTCGATAACTCTTTTTATTACGGTTAAGGGGAAGCTGGCCGGAAAGCGTTTCTCGTACACTAGTTGCATGAAGATTTCACAGATGGTGACCGCCATATCAGGAATATTCTTCTTCCCGTTGATAACGATTGCTATCACTGTAGATTGTGCGTTGTTAAGAGAAATATGATAAGGGAGAAAGGGCTGGCCCATTTAACACATCTCGCATGGTTACAGCTGTGCGAAGTCATGGGCTTTGGTGTTACGGTCCGCATCAGAGCATTTCTGGCACCCAAAAGTGCCCCCTTCGTGAACCCAGAGGTGATGGCCTCTCTTCCCAGGTACCCGTTGCTTGCCTTTATTATGTAAGTAATATAATCACATTATGGTGCATCGTGTGTTTTCCGTGGTGCCACCATTTCGAGGTTTGAAGCGCACCGAACATAACTGTACCTAGGGAGTCGTCGGTAGTAAAAGTAACCCCCCCCCGGCCCCCCCCAGCAATCGAGCAGCAGAAAAGCGAACATATAATAAGAATGTGTCAAATTCAAGTCTCATGGTAAAGCTTTTAAACACCGAGCTTAAATTATTAAAAACTTAGCTTATATTTAATCGATATTTATGGGTTGCCTTTTGTACCGATTTCTTTCCAGTGGTCACCGTTGGGATGAAATATCAGATTGGGCCCAACGTGCGTTGAGCCAAATTGGTCGTAGAGTTGGAACTCGTCGGGCCGCCCCCTACCGTCTGTTCTGCCGGGTATACCGCCCCCGACCTCGCCGAGCTTTCCAGGAGCTCTCTCAAAGTCAAAGAACCAAAGAGCTTTCGAGATTACTAGACTGGTCTCTAAATATGCCATGGATTTGCCGGCGCACCCACGGGCACCGAGTGAGAAGGGGCTGAACGCGGAATGCATACGGGCGAGCGTCGCCTGGTCTTCAGCCAACCAACGCTCCGGCTGGAAGAGGAATGGCTCGGCGAAGTACTTCTCGTTGTGGTGAATCGCGTACATGCTGACGCCTACCTGCGTGCCTGGCGGAATGACATATCCGTCGACTATGAACGGGTCGCGCGCCCGCTCTTCAGCATACAGTTCTCTCCATAGTGTACCAGAAACCGGCGGAGACATCCGCAAGGCTTCGTCAATACACGCGCGTAGGTATCTGCAGTTTGCGAGTTGCGGGCCGTTCCGAATCTCGGCATTGCTCTGAAACGTACTGCGTATCTCGTCTGCTAGCTTCTTGTAGGCGTTGGGATTTCGTGACAGATAGAAGAAGAGCGCGCTGATTACGGTTGACGTTGTGTCACCACCTGACTTCAAGTTAGGATGCCAATCGACAAATGTAGACAGTGCGACACGGACCTGCGGGGAAGAAAAAAAGGGCTTCGGACCATAGCTCCTCGGTCTTTACCCCATCAGAGATGTTTTCATTGTCGAGATAGTCAACAACAAATGAATATAGATCGCTAACGGCATGCTTCCCCTGGGAGAGGCGAGTGCCAATCATGTGTCGCAGGAGGCTAAGATATTTCATTCTTTGAGCATAACCCAACAACGGCATCAAATGGTGGATTCCGAGATTTTTCAGCAGTGGAAACTGCATGAAACTGTTGTTTTGAAAGGCACCGACTTTTAGCCCACGTAGGACAAATCGATTCGCCGGCTCTGTCTGCATATGCAGAGGGTAGCCAAAGGCAAGAAGACCTACGATATCCGCGCCGAGTTGTTTGAGGCGCTCTGTCATGTCAACAACGCAGGCTTTGCGAGACGCTACATGTAGCTGTCTGATGAATACGTCGATCTGTTCTATCATAATTGGCTCGAAATCGCGCATGGCTTTGTCAGAGATGGCCTGGCCGATGAGCTTGCGCTTGACCCTATGCCTCCGCTTGTCGATGGTATTGAATATGCTGGGCTTCCCGGCTGACACGGTCAGCTGATAGACGTGCGACTTCGTAACCCTTTCATTATTATATATGTCTGAAAAGATCAATATAGTTGTGCTATGGTTACGTTGCCAATATGTGTTTACCTTGCAGGGCCTCAGCCGAATTGAAAACCAGCTTATTAGGACCAAGCCGGAGTACGGGGCCTAGGTAGGTCACGAATTTAGCACGAAATATGACTACGCAAGAAGCCCGAGCTCACCGTATTTCTTCAGGTCTAGGTATGTGGTCAAATGAAGGCGTCTTAATAGGGCATGCGATCCGGCGTAAAAGTCGGACACCTTCGCAGCCAGGGGTCCTGGGAAATTTCTCAAGGGATGAAAGAAGATACGGTAGCTGAACAATAAAAAACACTGCCTCAGTAAGCAAGTTAACTTATCGTATTGATTTAAAACTGAACACCTACATAAGGGAGAAGAAGCAAAGCGCCATATTTGGCAACGGAAGTAGCAAAGTCAGCAATGTCCATTCTTGCAGACGACCAGGAATTGTGGATATAATCGCTGAGATATGAATTAAGTATGGCAGTATGAAGCCGTACACACCGTATCTGGTATGAAGGTAGAAAAGGAATCAAGGGATAATCACTAATAAGTGGGGTATGTACCTATAATCTTGTCACCACCTTGGATCTAAAGAAGCTTATATGTACGACAGGGTATATACCTACATGTACTTACATATGAAAGCGTTCGAGGAAAAAAAAAGGTACGAAAGGATACATGATAGGCACGTACATTACATACATATATATGTATATGTAGTAGATGATACTAAGCGGGCTGGGAATTAGCATGTTATGTAATACTTCGAGTCCACTCGGTCAGTGTTTCTTTAAGTATCTAGGTTAGGTTAGTAGGTATATTGGTTGGTAGTTGGTTCAGACATGCCCCTTACTTCTACCCTCTCCTTATTCAATGAAACCTAGCTCCGGGACGTCTTTATCTAGTCAGCCAATATTTGGATCCATTATACCGCTACTAATACTTTTGTTAAAGGCCTTATCTTTTTCTCGAAAAAATGGCACAGCGCGCTTCTATCGAGGCTATTGTTGCCGTCAAACCGGCCCCAGATCAAGGACGCGACGCTTACATTAATGCTAAGTAGGTCCCTAAGCCACCAAACCAACCAAATCGTCGGTCTAAGTAGCCTTGGAAACTGACTTAACTCCCACTCTAGCTCTTTTACTACAAAGGAGGGCGTACGTTCTGTCTTTGGCGGTGCCTTGATTGGCCAAGCGGTTTCTGCCGCCACCGCGACAGTTCCGAATACTTTTCGGATGTACTCATCTCAATCTTCCTTTCTGGGCTCGGTAAATGCTCGCAACGAAGTTATCTACCGCGTGGAGCGCACTACTGATGGGAATAACTACGTCACGCGACTCGTGCGTGTCACTCAAGGCGAGGTTTGCATCTACGTCGCTATAATATCCTTCCAAAATACTTCCAGGCCTGTTGCAAACGCCTTGAAGTATGTGACTCCCATGCCGGACTTGGATGGACTCCGTCCGGATGACATCGATCCGGGGGCGATGTACGCCCTGCAAGGGGACCTAGTTGATCAATCCGTACCGCTGATGGCGCTAACCCCCGAAGAGTGGCCTTTTGACTGGCGGCCCATCGGCATGGTGATGTCGGACCAGCCGACAGATCTCCGGGTCAGGATCTTCGTCCGCGCACCGCCCCTGTCTACTGATAATCATCTGGCCGCATTTTCATACTTGTCGGACGAGTTCTTGTTTGGGACCGCTCTAGCTGCGGATATGAGGGCTGCTGGGAAGGGATTTCGGAACGTCACCATGGGCGTTAGCCTCACCCACACCGTTTCCTTTCACAATCCGCAAGCTAGGATCGATGAGTGGCTCGTACTGGAAAGGGAAACATCGTGGGGCGCCCACGGCAGAGTAGTTATCCATCAAAGAGCATGGGTCATGGAAACTGGCAAGCTAGTATATTCAGGAACGCAGGAAGCTCTAATACGGCTTAAAGCGCCTAAACTTTAACTGCGAGGCTACCTTATGGGAAATGTGTGAGGGGTTAGTACAATGGAAGGACGGTGGCAAGGTAATAGTAAGATAATTATCTCAGCGAGCTTAAACCACTTTTTCGAGGAATGAGCTACGCCCATACTAGCCACAGCTAAGGGGCTTATGCTAATACCCGAGTACCCAAGTTTTATAAGGGCTATTATATTAAATTAAGGAAGCTTATTAAAAATTTCTTATCGTAAAAATCTTAGGTATTAATTATTTTGAAAATTTTAAGATATAATAATATAGTAAAAGTTATAATAAAAATTATAGCTTTAATAATGATTTTTTACTTTTAAATTTAATTTATATAAATAGGTAAATAAAATATATAATTTATTATATATTTTTATTTTATATAATTAGTTAATATATATTAGGTAATTTTAAAGATTATTTTTTATTTAAATAATTTTAATATTTTAAATATGTTTATATTAATTAAATAAATATAATATATTAAGTTATAGCTTAATATATTTATTATAATATTATTAATTATATTATAAAATTAATTAAAATATATTCCTTTTATATTATTTTAAAGATTAAAGGAAAATATTAAAGTAAAATCTTATTTTAACTTTAAAATTTTAATATTTAACACTTATATAAGCTTTTATAAATATTCTTTTTTTTTAAATGTTATTTTAATTATATTATTAATAAATATTTATACTTAATATAAGATATAATATGTATTATATTTTAAGTTTAAAAGGTAGTAAAAAGTTAATAATAATAGTTAAAATGGTTAAATAAGGATTAGTTTAATATAAAATCATATATAATAATTAGGAAATTATTTTAAATATAGGTATAAAAGTGATTAATAAATCCTTATTATTTATAGCTATAATAATAATAAATATTTAAGGCCATATATAAAAGATAACCATTATATTATTTAATAATAATAAAATTATATTTAATTTTATAAATATAAGTATTAATAACTTTATATAAAAAGGAATAGTTTTAAGTATTATTAATAGGATTATATATAAGCTTATATTTAATTATAATATTAATAAGTTTATTTAAAATATATTAAAACTTTTAAGCATTAGTTATAAGGTTATATATAAAGTTAAAAGGAAAATAAATACCAATAATATTTTAATTAATGTTAATAAAAGTAAAATTAGTAATAGGTATAAGTGGTTTAAGTTTGCTTAAATAGTTATAAAGTTTGTTAATTTTCTTATTTATTTAATTATTATAAATAAGATAATATTAAGATATTATAATTTAAGTATAAGTAAGGTTTAGGTTAATTAAGAAATATTAATTTAAAAAATAATAGGCTTAAAAAATATTAAAAATAATATATTTAAAGGTGAATATTTATATTAAAAAATTAGGAGATAAAATATAATAAAATTAGAAAAAAAGAATTAAATAAGAATTAGGTTTAATTTTAAGAAACGTTTTTTATATATAAATTATAATATAAACTTTTATAATTAAAAGCTTTAATTAAAGTTTGTAATTAATATTTTATTATATTAGATTATATTAATAACATTTATAATAATAATATTAAGTGTTTGTTTTATTTTTATAAATTATATTAATTATATTTATAGCTTTTAACCTTAAAATATATATAAAATAAGTTATAAAGAAGGTAATATAGGAAATTATATATTCTTTTATTTCTTAAATTTTATATTAAATTAATAAATCTACTAAATTTAAATATTATTTAGCTTTTTATTACTTTATAATAATTGTTTAATAAATAATCACATCTTATAAAAAGCGTGATTAAAATGAATCCTTATAAGACTAATTTTATAAAAATTTTAATAATAGATTTTTATGTTAATTTTTTCCTTTTTAATAAATATTAGCGATATTTTAATAACTTTATACCATCCTTTTTATTAAATTTATTAATTAACCTTATAATTATTTATTATTAAAAGTTTATATTATTGGAATATTATATTTTAATAAATTGTTTATATATATTTAAAGGATTTAAAAATGTTTTTATAATAAGTGGTATAATTATTAAATCAAATCATTTAAATAAAAATCCCCTAGTTAAAAATTATAATTATATAAATACTTATAAGATTAAGGTTATTAACTTAATTAAATACCATTTGTAAGATATAAATATTAAAATCCCCATTATACTTTTTTATAAAAAGGTAAATATAGTTGTAATGTTTTAAGCATTTATTAATAAAGGTTATAACTTTTAAATTAATAATTATAATATTTTTATTAAGATTTATATCCCTAATATTACTCTTAAAATAATTTAGTTTTATTTAATACTTATTAAGAAAGTTTTTTTTAAAGAATAAACTAAAAATCTTTTCCAAAAATAAGCTAAGTTCTTATTAACTTTAAGCTTAAAATTAAAGGTTTTAAGCTATATTAAGCTTAATTTAAATCTATTTAAAAGTTAAGCTATTATTTAAATTAAGTATAATATCTTTTTTATAAATATAAAACTTTCACATAATAGGTTAAATTTGCTATTTATATATAACAACTTAAATATTAGTAATATTATTAGTAATAGTGGAAAAATTATTAGTATTATTAATTAAGAAATGACAAGTTTCTTTAGGTTAAAACAAGTAATGTTAGTTTATATTATTTGTTAAATTTTAAGTTATAAGTACTTTAAGAAAGCTTAAATCTTTAAAAAGTAAATTAATAATTTAATCTTTTAAAATAATATTTATATAAGCTTAAAAGTAAATATTTAACTTTTATTATAAGGATTACATAATATATTCTTAAAGTTATATTATTATATTAGTATTTATTTTTATATTTTTTATATAGCGTTTTTTAATAAGTAATTTAATTTTATTCCTTTTTTTATATTTTATATTTTATAATAATTTCATTGCTTAAGTAAAGGAATTTATTAATACCTTATTTTATTCTTTTTAATAAACATAAGTTAATTTAATAAGATAAATTAATAAAAAATAATAAATATAAGCCATTAAGGCTAATTACTTTAAATAATTATATGTATATTATAATAAAGTTAACTCTTTTTTTTAAGGTTAATCTAAAAGTTAAACTAAGAAATAATTTTTTTAATGTTCGCCCTTATACTTTATATTTTATAATAGCGAAAATAGGAATAAACATATACCCAAACCTATTAAAAAAACATAAAGCTATTATTAAACTTATCTTCTTTAAAAAAAATAAAAAGATTTTACAACCTAATCCATTAAATTTAATATTATTAATTATTCTTAAAAATACCAAAATACACTTAAGTGATTTCGTAATTAAGAACACTTAAAATATAAGAATATATACCATAAAATCTAAATATAAAATAAAACCCTTAATAATATATTTTATATTATTTATTACTTTTAATACCTAATAATTATTTTCTATAATTACCAACAATATATTTTAAGTAAACATTAAATAAGTAAGAACTTTTAAAATAAAATTATCTATTATTTTATATACTTTAATTAAAGCAACAATTTTATTTATTTCTTTAAATATATATTCTATTAGGAATATATATATATTTTGTTTTTACTTTTTACTAAAAGCTATTATTATTTATAAGTTTATTATATATTATATTAAATTTAATAATATAATAACTTTTATATTTTTATTTAGGACAATATATTTTATACATATAATTTTAAAATTTAATATTTATATATTATTAAATATTTAAATACCATTCCTTAAATATTATAATATCCTAACATATATTAGATTAGATATTTTTATTTATTTATTAAGAATAATAACACTAATAAATTTCTTAAAAAACTTATATATAAAATAATATATATCCCTTTTTATATTAAATAAAGATCCTATCTTTTAAAGGATTTTCTCACTTATATATAACCTTAAATATAGAAATAATAAACCTTATATTGGCTTAAATTAATAAAAATTACCATATAAGATAATTATTAGAATATCCTTAAAGTCTTTATTATAATAGCTTTAAGCTTCTTTTAACCTTTTATATATATTATAAAAACTCCTCCTAAATATTATACTATACTTATTAATAATTAAAATATTTATATTTTATTAAACTAATTTTTTTTCATATAATATCTTATTTTTAATAATTTGATATAAACTAATCATGGAATGAATAATTATACCATTTATATTAGTATTAATATTATTTAAAATAGCTATAATTTAAATTCTCCTTTATATACCTTTATTTTCTAATATTTAAATAAGCATTTTAATAATAACGCTTTTTTTAATACTTCCTTTACCACTAAGATAATAAAATAATTAGCTATTTTCCACATATAAATCATTTAACTTATTAACCTTAATTAAATTAACTTTATTTAAATAATAAAATATAATATTTAAGAATATAAATTACTTTTTATTAAATTATTTATGTTTTAAAAAAATTAAACTTGCTTTTACTTAAATTTTACCTAAATAATATTAAATAAATAATATTATTAAATATAGATTTAAACTAAGTATATAAGATTTCTTTAATAAATTTTAATTTAAAATAAAAATTTTATTTAACCTAATTATATCTTTATTATTATAATTAAAAGCTAAAACATTAATACCACTTTTATATACTAATAAAATATCATTTAATTTACTTACTATTTAATATAACTTATTTTAATTAAGTTTTTCCAAATTTATTTTCTAAGTTATAATATATTTTAAAATATTAGTATAAATTTGTTTATTTATAATAACAAATTTAAGTAATATAACATTAAGATTTTATTTTATTTTATGATAAAAATCTAATTTTAAGCCTATAAGAAAATTGTTTACCTTTAAAATACCTTTGGCTTAAAAGATTTTTACTAAATAATAAACAATATATTTAAAAACAAATATACCTTTACACAAAATCTTTTATATACATTTATTAATATTAGTATTAAAAGTAAGAAATTTTTCTACTTCTTATAAATTTGGGTTAATATTACTATTTTTATTATCATTATTATTTTTAATATTATATCTTTCTAAATTATAAACATCCTAATTAATATAATTAAATTAAGCTATTTAAACTTTAATATTATAGGTAGTATTTTCTTTTGATTTTTTTAACAAATTAAAATTATTATTAATAAAATTTAAATATTTTAAAAGCTAAGGTTTAAGATTTTTCTAAATTTCTTAAAATATCCCTAAATTTAATAATAAAAACCTTTTTTAAAGATAAAATAACTTAAGACAAATTATTACATTTTTATTATAAGGTTTATCTTAATTTAACTTTAATAATAAATTACCCATTAATAAGGGGATATAAATTATATTTCTTAATAAAATAAATTAACAATAATAACTTTTACATAAAAACCCTTTAAATTAAATATAAAATTTCTTTCATTTCTTAGCATTAAGCTTTAAAACAATCTTAATAATAAAAGTATAATTATAAAGGTATAAATTCCTAAATATAAATCCTTAATAATAATATACTTTAAATATATTAAGCCTTATATTATCTTTATAAAAAGCTATTATAATCTTATTAAATAGCTTAATATTTCTATTTAAATTGTTAAAGGCTATATTATAATACCTATTATATTATAAAGACAATATTATATACACAAATTTAATTATATTATATTTATTAAATAATATAATTTTAAGGTTTAAATTATTATTGTGTTATATGAATTATTATTACGCTATATAAATTATTTATTTATTATAAATACATTTCCAATGGCGTTATTTTAAAAGCTCTTTTATATATAGCTATTTTATAGATATAATAAAACTACCCTAGAAATACCCTATATAATAATTATATTATTTTATAGCTATTATAAAATATAAATATATTATAATATAATATCCTTTATATTTTTAAAAAAAAATAATATCTTATATATTTTAAAAATAAAATAATATCCCATATATTTTAAAAATAAAATAATATATATAAAATTGAATTATATTGATTTAATTAAATAATTTAATTATAATATAATATCTTTTATATTTTAAAAATAAAATAATATATATAAAATTAAATTGTATCGTTTTAATTAAATAATTTAAAAATAATATCCCATATATTTTAAAAATAAAATAATATCCCTTATATTTTAAAAATAAAATAATACCTTTTATATCTTAAAAATAAAATAATATATATAAAATTAAACCATATTATTTTAATTAAATAATTTAAAAATAAAATAATATCTTATATATTTTAGGGTTA
>KZ111266.1:9584-88220 GCA_002120335.1 Hypoxylon sp. EC38
TTTATTTATTTATTTATTTATTTATTTATTTATTTATTTATTTATTTATTTATTTATTTATTTATTTATTTATTTATTTATTTATTTATTTATTTTTTATTGTTTTTTTATTTGTTTTTTTATTTGTTATTTATTTATTTATTTATTTAATTTTTTATTTAATTTTTTTTTTAAAAAAAACTTTACTTTATATAAAATTTAAACTTAAGCTTTAATTTTTAATTTTATAATTATTATTATTACTTTATTAAAACTATATAATAAAATTTATATATAATTATAATTATATATTTTTTAATTTGAAATTAAATATAATTAAAATAAATTAAAGTTAATAAAATTTTATTTTAATATTTTAAATTTAATATTAATTAATTATAAATTTATATTTTATAATTTATAATATTTTTAATTATTTATAAAAATAATTATTAAAGTTTAAAATTTAAAAAAATAAATAAAATAAAATAATATTACGTAATAAATTTTTATATTTAATATTATTAATAATTATATTATTTAAATATAATTTTTATTTAATTTATTTAATTTTTTTTAATTTTTTAAAAAATATTTAAAATTAAAAAATTAAGGAATAATTTTATAACTTTAAAACTTAAAATTTAATATTTAAAACCTTTTTTAAACTTAAGTTATTATAACGTTTATAAAGTATTTATTTTTTTAAAAAATTATATTAAAGTAAATAAAAATACTTTAAAAAGCTTTTTAAATAATTAATAAATTTAAAGTTTAATTAATTAAAAGTTATATAATTATAATAAAGTATAATCTTTTATTAGTTAAATATTAAGTAAAGGATTAGCTAAGAATAAAAGTTAAAATTATAAAGGTACGAGGCTATGCGATGCCTAATTAGTTAAAACTTAAGGGTGAGATAAAAAAGGGGGGGGGGGGTTAAGCAATGATATCACGTGACCTTCCCTAAAAAAGGAAAACTTAAGGATTTTATCGGCCCCTTAGGGGTAACCTTTAGTTAAGTACATGTAAGTAGAAATATTACGTAATAAGCCACCTTAGGGGCTCGCGCTCTGATTGGTCAAATATGTATAGAGGGCATACGCGCTGTAGCTCACTATATTCACAGTAAACTTAAGCGCTGGGCTACCTGTGATTATAGCGTATCCCTATTACAGTTTTCGAGGCAATCATGTCGATTGGCGCGTTGGCGGATCTTTAAACGTTTCGAGTGAGGCATCCTTTTAGCAAGTTTCGATGGTCCGGAGCCGGGTGGGTTGAGAATCTGGCTTTTTGAAGTACCTACCTAAGGTGTAGTAATAAATTTTTGCTCCAGCGATGATGATGATGACGATACGCTAGTGAAATTTCACGATATATATATTATGGTTAAGGATACTTGGAGAGCAAGCGTCCAGTACGTCAAATCTCGTGCCAGTAATAAAAAGCATTTGGCTTGAATAACTTCATCTCTTCCCCTAGCCAACATCCTACTGGAATTATTTCATGGTTATTTCCCTAGAGAAGCCCTTGCTTGGCCAAATGGCTCAAATGGTAATGTTTGATTAAGGTAGCCAGCCATCTACGGTTCTTGCTTTTTCACACTGCCTCTAAAGATGTAGGCCTGTTGCTTGACTTCAACTGCAATTTTTTTATATAGCCAACAGACAATTAATTTCTCCTGGCATAGTTTCATGATAATGTGATCTCGATCCTGGAGATAAGTTGGGAATCTTCCACTGTTGATTGTGCCTCATTCTCACCCAATCCAACACCTTCGTCTCAAGTATAAAGTCATTCTGCAACCTGGCAATTAATTTTGCACTTTATTAACCATCCAGACTAGCACCTCATTCGCTACTTAGAATCTATCTCAGACTTTCGTTACTTTATTCACTCATTAAATCCATCGACATTTACCTAAGTAATCTATCGAACGCCAATCAATCCACCACCACGCCTCCGAGAGGTAACATGAAGTTTACGGCCGTGATTTCGCTCGTCACCTTGCTTTGCCGCTCCGTGGGAGCTGCCCCCGCGCCTGATCAACCCGTTGCCGACGAATGCGTAAAAGGCGATGACTGGAGGCGTTGTATAGTGTTCGATTCCTACAGGGAATGCATCGATGGCAAAGTCACCGATTACTCCTGCACTCCAGGATGCGACACCATTTGCCCCGCAAACCAGTCATGCTATGGTGTATGCCCCAGTCCTGTTCCCTGCGCTGAACTAGGATGCGGAGCGAGGGTTGAAGACAGACGTTGAGGACCAGGGTGGTTTGGTTTGGTTTAGTTTTGTTTATGGAAAGGGGAAATGGAGTGAGAACCTTGCTATAATAACCACTTCATAATAATGGCAGAGGCAGAAGTTCAGTTCGGCCGAGTCATAACTCAAAATGTACTATTATAAGTCTCCTATCGAACTAGTAACTATCATAAATAGTCATAAACGAACTGTGTTACGTATCGGGTTCCTTTTTCTATGGTAGGCTTTATCTGAGCGGTACAACTATCATCTAGAATACCCTTTGCTTAGGTCTTCTATGTCTTAGGCTCCGTCTAAGCCCATAACTCGACCCTATTTTAGCTATACCTTGCCTCTTCCTCATCTTATCACTGTTTCTAGGAAGTGACTTGTCTGGCACCGTCGCACATTCCTGGAGTTCTTCCTTCCAAGCATGGACATACTCTTGTAGGCTTGGCACGCCTAGTTCCCACTTGTCGATCAGTCGAATGATGATAGTTGCTACACACTTTGGGTTGATTTGTAGGATATCTTCTCCATCGGAGCGCCATCCTTTTAAGTGACCGAGGAGTATCGCATCTTGATAACCGACGCAGAGACATTCCGCGTCGCCGTGCTGAATATGCGCAGTTGCTGGTAGTCCCAAGGCATCAAGTTCGACAGTGCATCCCCAAGGCAGCATAATCGTTCTGGGAATATGTGGGCAGAGGGATGCCACTTCTGGTGATTTTATGTACGGCATTGATAAAAATGCTGTCACGTGGCGCAACATAGATGATGGGAAGAAACTTATTGTTCCGCAGGGAGCCGGGAATTTATCTAGGCTAAGGTCGCTGTATACAGATACAATGGCTTTCTGTCTACCATGGATATCTTAGGTAACACCCATAAGCGAAACATCTGACCGATGTAACTGATGAGTTCGTTCGTCAGTGCGGGATCCTGCCGATGTTGTTTATAAATGATACCTATAGGGCATAGGTGTCACGTGGCGCACCATGCATGAAACAACGGAACATGTTGTTCCTCAAGGAGCTGGAAATTATCTGGCTAAGGTTACGGTATATATATGGTGCTTCTTTGTCCAAGGTGAAACATGATAATAGGAGATGTAAAGACTGGAAGTTCTAAGGCCACACATCATGTCGGAAAAGCGACCCTTCTTATATAACTTTTACTTTATTCAGAAGTATTAAAAGAAGATAGATAAATGAATCAAGTATAATTCACTTTAAATTAAAATGACATTAGTATATTTGGTAATAGGAAAAGGTTAATTGTTGAAAAATTAGCTATTAATTTTATTTACCTAGGTAGTGAATGTGTTCTTCCACACTATCTCTTCCTAACTGGCATATAACTTTACAAGTGAGCTCTTATGGTTCACCCTTGGAACAATAGTTGTACAACATGTGACTCACGCTAGTATTACGGTGATTTAGGTGCTCGATTTAAATGCCGAGGACTAGGATTGGGAGGAGCTGTTCTCCCGCTTGGGTCTGTGTTGGGGGAAAACTGTTTGGTTCTATTAATGGATTAGGCTAATACAATGCTCGTAACAAGCTAGTTAAAATAGTATTTTTAAGAAGATGGCTAACTTAGTTATCATAGGTACCGATTCATGGGTTAATTTCTCATTTTAAAGAATGTAAATACTTGAGTCATAGCTTTTTAGAATGAAGCCCCATTTCTGGGACGGACCTATGTCCTAGAAGGGCATAATTTGAAGGTAACACCAGCAGGCAAGAGATGTAGAAGTTCGTTAGAGAGGAGGCTATCTATTCTTGTATATAAAGAGTGTTTCTGAGAGGGCCCCTAGTCTAAACAGGGGCCTTCAAAGGTAATCACGTGACATAGGAAACAAATCCACCCTTCAGGTCCCATCGGATCTCCTTATTAGTCAGCTCGTGACAATTTCCCTTTTTGATCTCAGGTATGTAGTGAATTGCCCCGAGCGATGACGCTTACTGGTTTGAGACAAACTACGATATGTTAGGTTCTATTCCCCAAGTCCACAAGTGCAATGTAGTGTGGTGTATAATGCTCACGTTGACAGTCAGCTCGCCCTGAGCAACGTCATTATTCTGGAAAGGAATGCTGCCGCACTTTTTGCACCCATGGGCAATGAGGCCAGCGATGAGGCCTTTAGCCTCCGACCCTGAGATGCTTCGACTGGTAGATTGGGTAAAAGCGCAGAGACCGGGGCCTGTGCCGTCTATATCGCCACAGCAGGCGATATGCTCACCGGGGCTGAACATGGCAGTGTCTGATTTCCCATTGATTATATTCTGGATGTCGAAAATCGAGCATATGGTTCCTGCGCAGTTTGAGCTGCCACGGCAGTTGATTCCCAACTGTGCATTGACTCCAGCCCAGGCAAGGATGGAAGTAGTGAAAAGGGTCTTGACGAGCTGCATATTGGAAAAGTCTTTTGGAAGATGGAATACGATGTAGGTGTTTTGTTTGCCTTTCCTGACCGTCGAGATCAAGTAACCCCATTTATATATCTTCTTCTTTCTCTTGTTTTCCACCGGCCTACACGATCAGAGTTGACGGGATGGTTCGGCAAGTCTTCAGGGAGAACACGCTACCGAGCATTTCATGAGGCCCTTACTCATTCCACAACAACCTCATGTTAGTAAACCTTCTAAATAAAGCTGCTTTAGTAGGGATATTGAGGTCGGTGTTTGAATAAGCAGGACAAATGACCAGAATGATAACCAAAGCTGATAGATTGTCAAGTAAAACTCATGATAGTCTGGCTATTTTACAATAGCTTTATGTAACTAAATCTTCCGAATGAAGCTACTTCAATAGGACATGTAGATTGCTGACTGAGCTAGAACAAATGACCAATATAATAACCCAAACTGGAAGATCGTTAAGTAAATCTCGTGATTGTCTGACTAATTCTACAACAACCTTATGTTATTCAATCTTCTAGACCAGACGGCTTTAACAAGGAGATATAAACCGTTAGCTAAAGCAATAGGACAAATGGTCAAAGTATTGGCCGAAACCGGTCGATCGTGTGGTAAAACTCATGTTAAAGTCTAATATGAGACTACCCATCTTCCAATAGAAAGAGAGACGGTGAACTATTAGAGTAATATCTGACGTAAGGCCTGTTGTAATGAAAATTAATTCGTCCCTGAACAAAGCCCGTAGTTTCTTGATAGAGAAATGGGGACGAGATATCTTATATGGGACATATTGTAACGAGCATACGTATTAAAGCTGGCATATCCCATCATGGAAAAGAATATCGAGCTTCTTATTCTTCTCTCAAGCCAACTACTCAGCGAATGGTTTTGGTGAAGAAATATTTCACCTCATCTGAACGAGTACAGGTCTTTCTTATCAAGACCAATCGCTAACCTTGACCTATCGACTTCGAGTATCTCATTATACTCCTACATTCTTAACAAAATGCAGACTGTCGCCTTTCTAGCTGCTCTCAGCTATGCTACAAGTGCCTTGGCACTTGGCCCGGGAGGTGGCACAGTTATTAGTATGCTGCTCGTTCTTCTCTTACCTTTCACAGGAAAGCTTTGCTCCGGAAATCTTCATTTCAAGCCGCCATAGGATGTGCTAATTCTAAGTGACTGCAAGCCTGGCATCCATTTGGTTGCGGGAGTAATCGAAATCTCGTGCAGCTTGCGAATCCCGGCAACACTGCCACCTCGCCGCCCTGCATCAACGACCCCTTTGGCTGGCCACCGACCGGTAGCCCTAGCGGAGGGTGGCAACTCGCAAAAATGCCTACTGACGTTTCTTTCGAGGTACGACAGGGTCCGCCCGGCGGTCTTGTCTGTGGCCCCGAACTGATTCTCCAAGTATCTGAGGATGGCTGCTACGACCTTCCAAATTTGGCGAATGAAGCATGGTGGAATTTCTGTATTACCGGAGTTAGCTGCTCTGAGATGCCATCGGCACGACAGCGAAGGTCGAATGCGACTTCAGAAATCGCGAAGGATGACCAGGGGTCGTATGTCCTTGCGGCCAATGGCGAACGCGTCCCAGTCCTATTTCAGGATGGCTTGACACAGGTGACGCCGCCCGGGTCCTCAATCTCACCCATCGGCCGACGGCAGCAAAACACTTTTAGCCCGCCCCAGAGCTGTTTCAATGACCTTCTGGTGTGCCAATCGTTTGCCGATTCAGGAGAGCTCAAGGCAACATGCGTCAATTGCGTTACGGGCTTAGGGCAGGGCAACCGCGCATCCTCGAATATAGACTGCAGGGGACAAACGTCTTCCTGCCCGATAACAGTTAGCAGGTCCATAACGATTACCGACACCATCAGTGCGGAGGTATCATTTGGGGTCACCATTGGAGACACGGGAAAGGCTGGTGCTAGTGGCGATGCACGTTTCGGCTTCGGCATCAGCTTCTCCATTTCCACAACCCGTGGTCAGACTTTGGGACTCTCGGTGCCGCCGGGCCACATTGGATTCTTGCAGTACCAGCCACCGGCAGTACTGGGAACAGTCGTGTCGAGCCTAAGCACGAACGAATTCTGCAACGACGCCGGCCATAATGTTTGCGGTGCGTCACCGGGCATACTCGCTACCGCGAACAACGATAACTCTGGGCAATACAGCATTGTCCTCTTGTCGTGATTGGGATACCCAAGTTTTGTGAGGGCTACTATATCAATTAAAGATCCTTATCAATTTGTGCCTATCGCGGGGATATTTAATATCGATCATAGAAGCGTTCGAGAAGCTCAGGAGTCCTAGAGGAGGCGTGGCAAAGGGGGTTGTTGCAAAAGAGTTGTGGTAGGAGAGCCGAGGTAGAGGAGATGCTATAAAACTTGGGTAGTCTTTTTTTAGTCATTCGTTAAGCTTTAATTGTAAACCATTCGTTTTGTTTTCCTATTCTCAAGTGATAAATAAGCACTTCTAGAAGATTAATAAAAATATAATGGCAACCAACACTAAAAAATATGGACGAGCAGGGAGTCGAACCCTGGGCTTCTCGCATGCAAAGCGAGCACTCTACCACTGAGTTACACGCCCTTGGTATGTACTTGGCTAACTTGTGTTAGCTTATATACTATAATGCTCAGTGTACTTTCGCTTCCATACAAACCCGCCAATCGCATATGCGGGGTCCTTTTATTAGTCCCTTTCTGAATTACACAAGATCGGATCGGATCGAGCCCGATCTTAAAATGCAGGGTAACGTCACAATACATTTGGAGATTGATCGATCGACTCCATGTCCGAATTCATAAACTTCTCATGTTGTGTATAGCATCTCTACCTATGGGATGTGAAGCGTATTGGATCACAACCTCGATCGTGAGACCCAAAGCTTCTTTGGCGCTAACTGCTACGGTCGTCCCATCCAATACAGCCAGGGCAGGGCAACCAGTAAGAGCGCCTCGGTAGCAAATCAATTATTGCCCGATAGGCCAATACCTATCTTGGTAACCTTAGGCTTCTTGCCTTCACCATCTCACCAACACACTCTCACCAATCCTATTCTATCCTTATGTCCATATTGGGTAAACAATTTCACGGAGTTGGATGTAAAATACCGCATGCATTCGTATATGATTCGAGATAGATCTCTTTGTTTCGTTGGAGGGTCGTTTTTACGGTTTTCCTCCGCCTCATCCAAGGATATTTCCAGCTACAAGGGGGGGTAGCAACTTACTCGGGGTCCATCGTTAGATTACTGATAGGTCATAACCTACCTATATATAAGGGCCAAGGACTTAGCTTTCGTTTCCTCTTGCTTTGTTCCACAGGTATACCTCGTAAGACCACCATGGCACCTCACAACATCCAGGACGAAGGTCCAGCGGACCTCGAGAACGAGCCGGCGGGAACCGAAGTTCGGCCCCCAACGCCACCACCCATGTCCGCAAAGCCGCCTCGGATCCTCGTTATCGGAGCTGGCTCTAGGGGCCGAGTTTATGGCCGCTGCACCATACAATCGAGTAATGGTATTGTAGCTACCGTTTGTGAACCTGACGACTATAAGCGCGAGGAATACGTCCGCACCTTTATTTGGTCCGACTGCAAGCACCCCCCACCAGAGGGCTCTAGCTTTGCTGACTGGCGCGACTTTATAAAGTGGGAGGTCCGACGACGGCAGCGCGAGGCGGCTGGTGAGAAGGGAGTACCAGAAGGTGTCGACGCTGCCTTCATATGTGTTCGTGATGAAATGCACCATGATGTCGTGGTAGCCCTCGCCCCGCTCAACTTACACATCATGTGCGAGAAGCCCCTCGCTACAACACTAGATGACTGCGTCAGTATATACCGAGCTATAGCACCCCTGCAACCCACCAAGGTATTCTCGGTCGGTCATGTCTTGCGGTACTCACCGCACAACATCACGCTCCGTAAACTTCTACTCGAGGACCGGGCCATCGGCGAGATTCTCAGTATAGTGCACACAGAGCCAGTCGGATTCTGGCACTTCGCGCACTCATATGTACGCGGGAACTGGCGCAAGGAATCAACCACCGCGCCATCTCTCCTAACCAAGAGCTGCCACGACATCGACATCATCCTATGGCTCCTCTGCTCCCCAGCTCAACCCGACTCAGACGAGCCCCCACACATTCCCTCTGAAGTGACATCCACAGGGTCTTTGCAGTTCTTCAAGAAGAGCCGAAAGCCGAAAGCAGCAGGCAGCGCCACGAATTGCCTGAGCTGCGCGGCGGAGCCCGATTGCATGTACTCGAGCCGGCGCATCTACGAAAGCGCGCGGCACCAAGGTCTCGAGACGGGGAACACGCGATGGCCGATGAGCGTCGTGTTGCCGGACATCGAGAGCTTCGGGGGTTCCATCGAGCGCGCGCGTCCAGAGCTACTGCGACGCTTAGCCGAGGACTACGACGCGTCGACGCCGCAATCGGAAATCGACGCGCGGAACTGGTTCGGGCGGTGCGTCTTCGAGTCCGATAACGACGTATGCGACGAGCAAGTCGTGACTATAAAATGGGACGAGGACCCTCTCCCCTCCGCTCAGAACAAGTACGAAGATGGAGTTGGCAATCGCGGCGCCAAGCAAGCGACATTCCACATGATCGCGCAGACGAAGCGGCAGTGCCACCGCTTCACGTACGTGTACGGCACGACGGGCGAGATATATGCTGATTCACGGACGATTACCGTCGAGGATTTCAAGACGGGGACCCAGAAGACGTACCATCCCAAGCTGGAGAGCCTGGGCCATGGCGGTGGTGACCATGGTATTACGCAGCAGTTCATTCTAGCTGTGGACCGCGTCAAGAACCACGGGTGGGCGGCGCCGCGGGCGCAGCGTGAGTTCATTGGGTGTAGTCTTGAGGAGATTATTCGTAGTCACGCTATGGTGTTCGCTGCTGAGGAGGCGCGGACGGGGCGAAAGTTCGTCGATTGGAAGAGCTGGTGGGAGGAGAAAGTCGGTGCTATATAGAAGCAGTGGATCCATGCTTTCCTTTTATTTTCTCGTATTATTAACGGATGTTCGTTCTCCCAAAGATGCGTATGGTATGGTTAACGGTTACCTGTGTGGTAAGCATGAAGGATGGATGCCTGTTGGTTCTAGAATGCGGAGTTCCACGGTAGCACAGAAGTTGCCTCGTTTTCTAGGTTGCACTTATGACGATACGTCCTCAGAATTCAATGAATGACTTAAATCACTTATTGGAATGCCTATAGTTCAAATTCGATTGAAGATAAATAGGTGGTGGCTTTAGTTATCACGATATATAATTGTCTACCTATGTATCCTAGATAGGATTAAGATGATGCCTCATCGGAGCAAGCTAACAGCTGTAATGACTATTCGCTTATGCTGACTAAGAAATGTCATTTCACAGTGATTGAAATCCTCGTTGGGAAGTTGGGGTCCTGGGTATCTCCACCCCACGACCTCGTTGCAGTGCCTGTAAGTAATCATGTAAGCCCTTCTCTCTTCGTCGCCGTACCGCCAGCTCCTGCTCTGTGTCCCCTGCTTCGCGATGCCAGGCTTGTAAGGTCTCCATGTTCTCGAAGATCTGTGATTCGCTGAAGCCACGTCCGGCCTCTGCGGCATCGATGGCCTTTTCTAACGCATATCGAGCCAATGCGTGTCGTGGGTGATTTCTCACCACGGATTCGTCCGCACCGCATCGACTTCGATGAAAATAGGCGAGGACGCGCCAAGATACCCAATATGTCCAGTCGTACCGGTTGGACACTTCATCTACGAGCTGAAGTGAGGCGTAAGCTAACTGAGCTGAATGTTCATCGTAAGGTCCATTTTGCCAGAGGTACCCGGCCGGCTCAATGAGTCTCATTACGCTCGGCACTTGGTGCCTACCTTCAGAAGAGGGCATTGAAGATATAGAAGCTATAGCTCTCTGGAGGGATGGTAAGTTGGTCCTCGTTGAATTGAAGAGAACCAAGTCGCCTAATAAGAAAAAGGTAATGGAGGGTACCACCGTCTGCGCAAAGTCGTTCGTGTTGAGCAACATGTTGATGATGCTTTCCATACAGCTGAAGATAAAGTCTACTCCTGTCTCCAAAGTAGTGTTGCGAAAAACTTCATCTAGCGCCGTAAAAAGCCGACAAAGAGTACTCGACGGCCCCAGAGTCGCCTCTGCATACCCAGCGAGATATTTCCACAGCTCCTTAGCTAGTCCAAAATCCGGGGATATAACACTCGCTATTAATAAGTCGAATAGGCCTAGAGCTGAGGGTGTTTTGATAAGAAGATGGAGCGACGAGAATGCGCGCTGGCCGAGCAAAGCACCAAGTGAGTTGTGGTTCCTAGAAAAGAACCAACAGGCTCGACTGAAATCTCTCGTGGCTTCGCATAATTCACCATCAAAATAAAGATTGAAGTCTTCCTCAAAAGATGCCGGAGAAACTGCAGATTCATACCAACTTAACGTGAGATCCTTGAAACACGAAACCAAGACTTCTTGAGCATGAAGGTGAGACGGAAGGGTCATATGCTCAGCTGGCGGAGGTGTGAGTGCTCGTAGGTACTCCGGCAAATCGATGTCAGCGACGGGCGCAACTAGGTCAATACTTGAGATACCTTTTCGCCTCATGTAGGTCTCAATGTCGACTGACCTCCCATGGCGACGGAAAGTAGTCGGCTTACCCACAGCACCTCGCTCGCGTTGCAATCGCAGCATCAAGGCTACATCCTTCTTCTTGTTATTTTTAACGAACCCCCATTGCGCAAATTTTGCCTTGTACATACGGGGACTGCTAGAATATTAGTATGTGACTCGATGCGCGAACCATTCACAGGTATATCTACTAACGTAGCCTTTAAACCCTTCTCTTCCATAGCTGATACTAGATCATTTAAGGACTTATTCTGTTCAATGTATAGTTCATGGATTTCCTCCTTATGGCGCTCCCATACTTCCGGTTGGAGATGGTGACGTGTTCTGCTCTTATCCCCCTGCGCTACGCCTGAAGATTGAGCACCGACGCTGCTCGATGATTTTTGGTAATAATATTCATCCTGGCTTAGCCATTTCTGCTCTCGCTGTAGTCTGAAAGGCAGCGGTGATATATTCGAGTTCTGGTAATGAAGAGTCGTGTCCGATTGCTTTATCGCGGGGATGTATCTCTCCGATGAGGTTGAAGAACGGCCGACCGAGGCATCATACCGACCTGGACTAGCGCTAGATCCCGGGCTTTCAATCTTTACGCCATAGCCCGGGGAAGAATTGTCGATAACAATAAGATTGTAGCCCTCGTGCTCCGGCGTTTCATGGGACTCATCCGAAATCCCTCTAGAATTCAAATTCGGCCCCGCTGATTGGAAATGGGAATCTGTCCTCTTGTGATACATGAACGCGTGGCAGTTTGACGATCGGCAGTGCTTGAGAGTGAAGCGACATATCCTGATTTGCGTCTCGGAGTTGGGACTGGCCCGGGTTATCAAATCTCAGTTGATATTATGGTTAGCAACGCCACAAAGCGAGTGATAGCAGGTGTCAATTCAAAAAATTTGATGGGTTTTCCTGCGGAGTTTGAGAAACCGGCACGGATAGGTGAGCCCGGTATCGCTTAGCGGAAGCATTAATAATTGGTATCGCTCTAGCTTCGTCGCAAGCTGTCCTACACGTCCATGACCGTGTTAAGATAACTTTGAATCAGATTATTCGAGATCAGCAGTAGTTTTTATTTGATCGCATCCAACTTCATCCAGTGTCTGGGGTGAAAAAAAATGACCGCAATGCAGAATGACAGCATTTCGTTGGCCGATGGAAGTCTAGACAAGGGCTGCTGTCGGTACTTGTATGTTTTCTCCAATCCAAGCAGCCAAGTTAACCAAGACGCTTGGCCTGATGTAGCAGGTTGGGGGCCAAGGTCCAGATCGATAGTACCACCCACAATACCCACGATATTCGTAATGGTAACCACCGTAAAGTCAGACCTGAACAAGAAGGGTGCAGCTGAACCTAGGGCCAAGGGAATGTGACGCATGGATTCGATCGTTCAACGGCTCCCAAATCCTACGACATGCCCAATACCACATGGCAAGATGACGTTTATTCAGCCGCATCCATAATAGGGCATCGATCGCTAGTCCATTGATCTACAAGCCCTGCATCCAGGTAGAACACGAACATAACAATAAGACCCACATTCCCATTATGGTAGCAAGGGATTTTGAACTAGTCCCGTCGAGAAACGGGCGAAGGCGAGCTGGACGAAGCTGTTGGTTGTTAAAGGTTCTAGGACTCGGAGGATTTGTCTAAGACCAGGTACATGGATGATGCATTATTACCTTACCTTAGATCCTTATACATGCTATAGTAATAGATTTGCACTAAACTGATTCGAAATCACTTCTTAAAAAGATTGAAGCGGGGTATTAAAGGCTATTAGGTTAAATTACCTTAATGCTTAAATTCGTATATTTATACTTTATTATTAGTAACTTTAAACATATAAGTAAAATCCTTTAAACTAATAAGTTATTTATTATATATATAAAATAACATTAAAAATATACTTTTATTTAATTTATATAAAAGCTTATTTAATTTACTATTATTTTAATATAATTATTACTTATTAATCGTAATATACTTTAATTATTATATATATAACATTATATTACCTTTTTTTTTAAAACTATTATAACATTAATATTAATAATATTAACTTAAAACGATAATAACTTAACTTATAACTTTTTTTATAATTATATTATTAATTAAAAATATATTTATTACTTAATAATATATTAAAATTAACCTTATAAATTATATATCGCTTTAATTAAATTATATATTATTTTTTATTAAAATATTTATCTTTTAAAATATTTATTAAAGAAATAAACTATTCGAATATAACTTTAATCGATTGTTTAAAACGTATAAAAAAACTTAAAATATTTATTTAAACTTTACTTATAAATAAAGCTTTAACGTTATTATTAAGAAAAACTTTAAAGTTAAAAGCTTAAAAGGTATATATAACTTTAATAAACCTTTAACTTATTATTAATACATATGTAATTAATCTTAAAAGGCTATTAATATAAGCTATGGTAAATATTAATAAAAGTTATAAAAATATAAATACCTTTATAAAAAAGCTATTTTATATAAAAAAAAGGATAAAAAATAATATATTATAATTAAAAAAATAAACCACAATTATAAATTAAGTTTTAATTAAACTAGTGCATTTTTTAAATGTTAATAATGCAAATAAATTAATTTTAATATAATTATATTAAAGCTTTTATAAATAAGTTTAATTATAAATTATTAAATAACCTAATTTTTATTAAATTAAAACTTTAAATTTAATACGATCGATCCTAATATTTAATAAAGTTTAAATCTTAATATTAATAATCCTTTTAATTCTTTAAAAAGCTATAAATTATATATAATTATAAAACATTAAAAAATTATAATTACCTTAGTAAATATATGAAATATTAAAAATAAATTAAAAGTTTACACTTAAAAAAAGCTTTTTAACATATAACTATTAATATAAAAGCTTAAGAAATATAAAGAATAATATAAAATTAATTATTAAGTTAACATTAACCTAATAATAAAAAAGGTTATTAAGGTATTTTAAACCTTTAAATGATATATTAAAATATAAAAAAAAAACCTTAAGGTTTTACTATTTAATAACATATACAAGGTATAATATCGTAACATATTTTTTATATATATTTCTCATATTAATTTAATACTTTTAAATTAACCAATTTAATATACCATTATTTAATATTATAAAAATAACGTTTTTACACATAAATTTTCACATTATTTTTAATTTATCGTTTAATAAGTTAAAAAATAACTTTTTATAACACCTAGGTTACTTAAAATAACTACGAATTAACCATAAAATATTATTACTATTAATTATTTTAAGTAATTTTTATAAAGGATTTAAAAGAGCTATAAATAAAATATTTAATAAAATATTATAATAGTTATATATGTAACATATATTTAAAAATATAATCCATTATATAAAGCTTAAATAAATATAATTACTTAAAGCTATAAATAAAAAGCTATTTAATGTTAATAAATAATGGTTTATTAATGATAATAATACCTTTTTAATTAACGGTTAACCCAATTTTAATCCCTTATTATTTAATAAATAAAAGGATAATAATGAAAATAATAAAAAAAAAAATCCTAGTAAAATATTTATTAAGGAATAGGTTATTTAAATCATAAGTAAAATGGTTAGGAATATTAAATTAATATTTTTAAAGTTATAACCATTAATATTTAATATTAATGATTAATTAAATTTTTACAATGGCTTTATAAAAGCGTGGAAAGTTATAATATATACTAATATAAAAGAAATCTTTTAAGTAATATAAAATCTATTAAAAAAATGGTTTAAAAAATAAATACATAAGTTATTACAACCTTTTTTAATATAAAATTTTTACGATAATAAGTTTAATATTTTAATTAAAAAAGGTACTATTTAAATTTAACCAATTACATTATAAAAATATTTAAATAAGGTTTAATATTAATTAATATTAAACCTTATTTAAATATTATTAACTAACATCGATTTAATTTTTTTAAGCCTTATATACATTATTTTTTATTTAACTATTACCTTATTTTAACAATTATTTTAAACCTTTTTATTAACATTTCCTTTTATTATAACATTAATAAATTACTTAATAACTTATTACCTTTCCTAACATATTTAATATTATTAATATATTATCTCTTAAGTTTAAAATTATAAGATTATAACCACGAGTTAAATTAAAAGCTTTTATTAATACTTTAAACGATACATTTAAAAAAGAAATTACAGCTTAAATATATTATACTATTAAATATATTAAATGTATATTAAGTAAAAAGCCATGTATAATATTACAATATAAAAAATTAAGTTTATAACTTTTCCAAAATATTATAAGGTTGGTTTTTTTAAAAATATATTATATAAAGTTTCGTTAATCCTATTATAATAAATATAACACTAATATAAGCTAACTTATAAAAACTATAACATTTAAAGGTTTAACGATAAGTTCTAATTATTTTATAAAAATCTTTTTATTTATTAGTAAACATTACTTTATAAATACATCTTTTTTAAACTTTTATAAGCTAATTTAAATAAAATTAAACCTATTAAAATATAAGCTTTAAAAATAAACAATATAAATTACCATTAATGATTATATACTAATAAAGTTATTATTTTAACTAAAAAAAAAGTTATTAAACGAGAAATATTAAATTTAATAACTTTTTTAAAACGATAATAACATATAACTTATCCTAATAACCTATTATTAAAAGCTTTATAACATGGCCATTTAAAGCTTAATATTTTAAACCTTAAAACATATAAAACAACTTATATTAAACACATAACTCCTAATTAACCTTTTAAAAATACAAATTATAATTAACATTAAATACTTTTTTATAACAAGCCCTTTAAACTTACTTAATATAAATAAATTAATTATAAAACTAAAGCTTAATTATAAGAAAAATTAATAAATATTTTAAAGTAAAATAATAAAAAATATAAAGCTTAAATTATATAATTATAATAATAACTATTAAATTAACAATTATTATAATAACAGCTATTATAATATACTAATATATAAACAATTATAACACTTATAACTTTTTATATATTTTATTTATTTATACTTATTGCTTTTTTTATTACACTAGCTTTTAATTAACTTATACCTATTATTTCAAATATAAACAAGTTATAAAGCCTTTATTAAATGCTTATACTATTATTTTAAAGACTTATAAACGTTATAAATAAGCTATAATTACAATTATATTAATAAGGAAGTTAAAAAAACCAATTAAAATATAAAAAACAATAAAAATAATAGGAATAATAGGGATAATAAAACCACTTTAAGTTACTTTATTATTAAAATAAATAAAAATAAATTCGTTAAGTTTATTATCGCATAAGTTATAATAATTAAATTATAATAAATAAGTAAAAAAATCGATATATTAATATTATACGTAATATTATACATATGGTAATTAAAGTATATTATAATTAATAAGTAATAATTATATTAAAATAATAATAAGTCGAATAAGCTCTTATATAAATTAAGTGGGAATATATCTTTAATATTATTTCACATGTATAGTGGATAACTTATTAGTTTAAAAGATTTTACTTATGTGTTTAAAGTTATTACTTTATTATATAATAATATTTTAAAATTTTTTAACTTTTTAATTAAATTATATTACTTTTATTAGTAATAGTTTTTATGAAAAATGTTAATAAATTATATTAAAATTATATTAAGTTTTATTTTATAACTTTTAATATTTTTTTAAAGTTTTAATTTTTAAAGCTATTTATTATTTATAATTATATTAAAATTAAGTTATATTTAAAATTAAATTAAAATATTTATGTTTTAACTTTTTAAAGGAATTATAATTAATAAAAGGGATAAAATTATAAACTTATTAAAGTTTAATTTTAATATAATTTTAAAGTATTTTTAATAATAATTTATTATTTATACTTTTATAATTTTTTTTATTTTTATTTTTAATTTAAACTTTTTAATTATAATATTAATTAATATTATATAAAGATTTAATAAAAATAATTTTTTATTAACTTTATAAAATATTATAAAAGCTTTTATATAAGGATATAAAATTTATAAGTTTTTTATAAAAAAAGTTATTTTAAATTAAAAATATATATAATTTATTTGTAAATTATTAGTATTATTATTTAGTTAAATAAAGCCTAATATAATTTATTATTTTATATTTAAATTTAAATAAAAAGTGATTTAAAATTAGTTTTTTATAAAATTTTTATAGCTTTTTTTATTGTTAAATTTATAGCTTAATTAAAGGATTAAAGTTTAAAAAAAGCTTTATTTTAACTTAATTTTATAATTAACTTTATTTAATTTATTAGCGATTTTTTATTATTATTAAAGGGTTAATATATTAAGATTAAAAGTATTTAAAGTTTAATAATAATAATTAAAATAAAAGTATAAAATAGTTTTATAAAATATAATTACTTAAATATAAAATTAATAATATAATAAAATAAAATATATTTAATAAATTAAAAAAAGTATTAGTTAAAATGGTTATAAAATTTATTATTATATTAGTTATAAAAATTAATATAAATATGTTTTTAATATAAGTTTTATAAGAAAGTATATGTTATAATTTTATATTTTTAAGTAAAATAAGTAAGGGATAAAAAAGTTAGGTTTTTAATTTATAATTAGTATAATTAAAAATAAGTTTAAAAGGATTAAATTTAAGCTTATAGTTAAAGTAAAATTAGTATTATTTGTTAAATATAATAAATTAATATATAATATTAAAAATGAAAAGTTAATATATATTTATAATAAAAAGATTATTATTTAAGTAAGTATATTTATATATTAGTTATAGCTATTTTTATATGGTTAATTAGCTTATAATTTTAGTAAAGAAAAGTTAAAAAAAAAGGAAATTATTTTTAGTTTAATTTTAAATAATTTTAAATTACATTTATTTTAATTATTATAAATGTAATATAAGTATTATTAAAGTTAAAAATGGTTAGTATAAGTTTTTAAAAAGGTTTTATTAAAATAAATTATATTAGTATTTTAAAATGTTTAGTTATATATTAAGTTAATATTAATAATAATAAAGTAATTAAATAAATTAATAAGTATAGTTTTAAATTAATTTAAAAATATATTTACATATATAATATAGTTTAAGTTATTAATTAAAAAGGTTTTAATATAATTATTAAATTAACTTTAGTTAATTATTTAAGAAAAGAAAGTATAAATAATTAAATATATATATAATAAATTAATAGTTTAAATTAATATTATTTAAGTTTAATTAAAAATTAGTTTTAAATTATATTTAATAAAAAAGATATATTTAAAAGGTAAAATTTTAAATTAGTGTTTAAAATAAGCCTTATGTAATATTAGTAATAATTAGTAATAAAATAAGTTGAAAATATTTTTATTATATAAAGTTTAACTTTATTTATAATAAAGGATAAAATAATATATGAAATATTTTTTAAAAATAAATTTAATATAATATTAGTTTAATTATATTTAAACTATTAGTTTATTAATGTTTAATTAGTTATAAAAAGTTATAGTGTTAAAAGTAATAATAGTTATTTACATGTTTTAATATAAATAAAATTAAGTAAGGCTTAAAATTATTTTAAGATTATATTTAAATTAAAGTTAATTTAATTAAATATATATGTAAAAGTGAAAAAGTTGAAAAAGTGTTTATTTTTTTAAAAGTAATTATATATTTAATATTAAATATAAGTAATAAGTTATATTATAAATGTTATAAATATTTTAATATGTTAAAAATATATAAATATTATATGAAAATTATATAAAGATTATATAAAGATTATATAAAGGTTATTTAAATAAGTTAAAATTATTTTAAATTTAATATATGGTTAATTATTTATGTTTAATTTTTTAAGTAATATTACCTTTTTTTTATTTAATATATAAACTTTTTCTTTTAATAAATTTAAGCTTACTTTTTAATTATTCTTTTATGTAATTTTATTATTTTTCTTTTTCTTATAAGTTAAGTTTTAAAAATCTTTTTATTTAAGTGGTTTTGTTTATATTAATTTAAGTATAATATAGTTTTAAGGTGTGTTAAAATTGTTTTTTTTTAAAGTTATTTTATAGTGTTTATAAAAGCTTATTTAATAAAGGCGTTTTAGCCTTTATGTTTTATATAAATAATTATAAATTATATTTAAAATGTTTTTTTTAAATGTTTTAAATTATAAAATGTAAAGGTTATAAAAGTTAAAGCTTAAGTAGGTTTATTTTTATAAGCTAATTTTAAATTAAATTTAAATTATTATTTTTTTATAATTTATTAAAGTTAAGTTATTAATAAGTATTTATTTATTAATTTAAAAGTATATTAAGTTTATTTTTAATTAATATAATATATTTGTTTTTATAAAATAGGTTTTTATTATTAATTTTTAATAGTAGTTTTAAACCTAATTTAATTAGTTTTAAAATAATATTAATATTATTAAAAGGGTTTAAAGGATTAAAAGAAAGTAATAAATTTTACTTTTTTTATTTATTTATTTATAGTAATTTTTAATTAATAAAATATTAAATTAATATTTGTTTAAGTATAATATTATTTTAATTATAATATAAATGTAAGGTAATTTTAACTTATTTCATTTTTTTGTTTTATATATAAAATATATTTTTATAAATATATTTTTTTATTTATAGTAAATTTTAAACTTTTCGAATAATATTAGTTATTTTTCACGATTATTAATAAACTTATAAAGATTAAATAATAATTAATTAAAGATTATTTTATAATTAGTTTAATATAAGATTTATAATTTTATAACTATTAATAATAAAATAAATTGTTTAATAAAGTTATTAATTATCAAATATTTACTTTTATTAATATTAATATACTTTAAAATATTTAATTAATTTATAAAATCAATTTTAAAGTAAACTTAATATAAGCTTTTTTAAAGTTAATTTAATCATTTATTTACTTATTAATTAATAATATTTATAAAATATTAGCTTTATTTATTTAATAATTAAATTAAAATTAACATAAAAATAATTTACTTATTTAAATAAAGCTTAATTATTATATTAATTATTTGAACTAAATAAGCTTATAATAATAAGTTAAAAATTTAATTTAAAAATTTACTTAAATTATAATTAAAAAACTTACTTTAAAATTTATATCGTAAATAAACCTTATAAAATATTATAATATATTATAAGTAATTTTTTTATAATTTAAAATTATTTAAATTTAAAATTAATTAATAATTAATCTTAAAATAGTTTAATATTATTACCATATACTTATTTATTAAGTAATGCTTTAACTTATATATTTATTTTTTATATATATTTAAAGTAATAATGTAAATAAAAGTGTTAATTTATTTTTAATATATTTTATATATATATTTAAAATATATTAAGGTTTTAAATATAACTTTAAATTAGTGAAACATATAGTTAAATAATTAATAATATAAATTTATTATTTTTTAGTTAAAAAATATATATATGAAAATTTTAATTTTTATAAATAATTAATATTAATATTTATAAATAAAAAATAGTTAGCTTAAAATTATACCATATATTTTCTTATTTTAATTAATAATTAAATATAAATTAATCTTCCTATAAACCATTTTAAAGGATAAATTTATTTAAATATAAGTGTAATTTTAAAATGTTTTTACTTATTTCTTTATTATATAAATAATAAAATATTTGTTAATATTTTTCTTTACCTTTAAATAGAATATTTTTTAGATTTAATATTTATTTTTAAGCTGTTTTAAGTTTAGTTTAAATTCTTATTAAATTTTAATAAAAATAATCCCTATAAAATATTATAAAAGCCTTTTTTTTTAAATAATAACATTTATAATATACTTTATATTAAATACCTAGTAAATCCTTTAAAGCTTATTCATATTAAATTTTTAATATAATTAATAATAATTTAATTTCATTTAAAAGTAAGCTAAAGTTAAGTTTAATATTATCTTTACCTAGTTAATATAAAATTCCTATTTGTTATAAATTTTAATAGTTTATAATTTTTAAATACTTTTATAAGCTTTTGTTTAATATTAATAAGTATTTTTATTATTAATAATAAATAATATATATATAATCTATAAATAATAAAAATTATAATGTTAGAAAAGCCTTTTAATATATGTTATATATAAAGTGAATATATAAAGGAAGTAATGAGATTATTTCGAGCTAGGTATAATATAGTAATGATTTATTAATGCTTATTCTTTTACCTTATATTAAGAAAGTTTTTTACCCCTTATATATATATAGGTAAAGTAAGCTTTTAATAACGCTATACCTATTTAATACTAGTTTTTATTATCCCTTAACATATAAATAAAAATGTTTTAAAATTATATAAAATATACATGTTATAATAAATATTATAAAATTTATAAAATACCTTTTTAATTTCTTATATATAATTATAACTATAGTTTAAAAGCTTAGTTATAATATATCTTATAAATAAATAAAAATTTAGTTAAAATAGGTTTAATAGCTTATTAATACATAGTAATTAAAAAAATAAAATTAATATAATTAATATTATTTTTAATAAATATAGTAAAATAATAAGGCTTTATATTATAACTTAATAAATATTTAATAAAAAGTATTTATATAAATATATTAAAACTACTAAAAATATTTAAATAATTAAATATATTTAATTTAATTTTAACTTACCTTATTATGTTTAAAAATATATAATATTCCTTATTTATAAATATTTTTATAATAATTTAAGACATAAAGAAATTAAGGAAATTTTTAATAAAAATAAAAAACCAAATGAAATAACTTATAACTAAATAAAATCTTATCTCAAATAAAATTAAATTTAAAAATTTCACTTATGTAAGTATTTTATCCTATAATTTATTTATTAATAATTTTTTCTTTTTGTTTTAAAAATATTTTTAATATAATAAGCTAAGTTTAATAATATTTATTTAATTATACTTAAAATTATATTTAAATAAGATTTTATTATAATTTATAAATATTTTTAAATTTACATATTTATAATAATAAATTTTAATATAAACATATTATTAATAATATATTTAATGTTAATTTTTAAATCCTTTATTAATATTAATATAAATTTTATTTATTATTTCCCTTAAACTAATTTAAAATTAATTTAAAAGTAATATCTTAAAATTTATACTTATAATAATAATTAAAAAATACTTATTTTAAAACTTCTTTATTATTTAAAATAAAATTAATTATATAATAATAATTAATTAATAGGATAATAATTTATAAATAGTTTAAATATTTATCTTAAATATTATATTTATAATAAGCTTTTAAAATTCCTTTTCTTTAACCTTATTATTTATATTTTTTATTTCCCATGAATAAAATTTTAAATTAGCCTTAATAAAGTATGTAATTTTATTAAATTAAATATTAGGATAAGCTGACATATTTAAATAATCTTATATCTTTAATACATTAATATTATACTTTTTAAATGAAAAAATAATAACCTTAAATAAATAGGTAATTATTTAAATTAACCATTAATATAAATTAAGTATAAGCTTAATATTTATATAATTTAAAATTATATCGAAATTAATCTTTTAATATACCAAATTTATTAAAAGCTAATTATATATATTTTAAATTTATTTTTAATTAGAATCTATAAGAAAAAGATTTAAATCTTTCTTTTTTTTTATTAAATACCTTTATATCATTTTAAATGAAGTTTAAATAAGCTTCTTTAATTTATTCATTCTTAATATTATTCCATTATATTATAATAGCTTATTAATAATTCTTTAACTTTTTTTCTTTTTTAATAAACTTTTATTATTATTTTTTAAAGGTAAAAAAATATTTCTCTTAAATATAATTAAGGCTTAACAAATAAATAATTTAATTAATATAAGTTTAAACTTAGTTTAATTTCTTTATTATTTTAATTATAATTAAATCTATATATAAGTATATATAAATTTAATAAGGATTTTCTTTTCTTTTATTAAAGCTTATTTTCTTTTATAAGATAAATATTTATTCTTTTATATAAAAAGATTAAAAATATTTTATTATTTAATATTTTAACCTATTAGAAATTTATCCTAGTTAAATAACTTAATAATTAAGTTAAAAATTTACTTTATAATATTTTTTAATAATTAAATATTTAAATAATGTAATATATAACTTTTATTAAAAATTTTACTAATTTTTATAACTTATAAATTAATCTTAAATTAATTTTATCTTAACTATAAAATTACCAAATCTTTTATTATTAGTAAGAATTAACTTAAATTAAGTTAAGTTATTTTTTATTTTATTAAATAATATTAAATTAATAAATTAAAAAATTAAAAAATTTCCTTAATAGGAATTTTAATAAAAAGTAAATATAAGTAATTTAAAATTAACTATAAACTTAAGTAACGTAATTAATTAATCTTAAAATAATATAAAAGAATTACTTTAATTATATATATAAAAAAGGTTTTTTAAAGTATATAATCTTTAAAATTAAGGATTATATTATTAACATTTATTACATTAAAAATTAATTTAAATTTCTTATTTTAAAGGTAAAAAAATCTTATAATAAAAATAATATGAGGTAAATTTATATATATAATAAATTATATAAATTATAATTTAATAAAGGTATAATTTAATTTATAAACTAGCACTAATTAATTTTTAACATAACTTAATAACCATTAAACTTTTTATTTCTTATCCTTTTAAATATTATACCACCGCTTATTTCTCCTTATAATAATTAATATTAATAATATATTATCCCAAAAACTATTATTTAAAAAAAGCTTTAATTAAAATATTTAATTTTTATTACCATTTCTCTTCTTTACCATAAAAACTTTTAAAGATATATTCCCTTTTTTAATTGTTAAGTTTTTCACATTTTATATTATTAACTTAATATATATAACTTTAATATATTATAAGTTTAATCTTAACCTTTAAACTAAATAAATAAAGTTAAAGTTTTCGCTTTTAATAATAATAATAAGTTTAATAAAAATTAATTTTATTAAATTCTTTTATTTAATTTTCCCAATTTAGCCTTTTTTATAAATGTTTTTTTATAAATATAATTAATAATATTAAAAAGAAAATATTAAAACTAACTTTAAGTAAAGTGTTAAAAAAAGTATTAAAAAAAGCATTTTAAAAAAAAACCTAATAAAAATATAAACAATATTATTTTATATAATAAAAAAGTAAAGTATTTAAATTATTAGCTTTTTTACTTTAATTAAAGGAATTATATTAATTAAGCTTATATATAAAATATTTAATAGTAATAACTTATATTAGCTTATTAAAACCTTTATTATAAATATATTAAAAAACGTTATAACTTATAAAATTAATATATAATAACTAAGATTTTTATATAATATAATTAAAAGAAAATATATAAGTAAGTAAATGATTAAATATAAGGTAATATTAAATTAAAAAAGTAATAACGTAAATATTAATTTATTTTAATTTATATTAAAAATATTTTAAATCCTTTTTTTATTATAATTAAATTTATGCTTATAATTGTTTTTAAATATTTTATATTTTAATTAGGTTTAATATTATATTATTAAATATTAATTATTTAGCTTTATATAGCTTTTTTGAAATATAATTTTATTTAAATATTACTTAAAAAATATCCTTAATTTATAAATATTATATATAAATATTTTTATTATATATTTAATAAAGATTAATATAATTATTATAATTTTTATTTTTTACTTTATTATTCCTTAATTATTAATATTATAAATTAATAAAAGGAAAAAAAATATAAATATATTAAACGATAAACTAATTATATAAATTAATTAAATATAACATTTATTAATTATCCTATTAATTAATATATTAGCCAACTTATTAATTATTATAATTAAAATATATTTTAAACTTTATTCCTTTATACGTTTTTTTTCCTTAATTTTATTAATATAAAATAATATATAAAACATATTAATTAATTAATTATAATATTTATAAGCTTATTTATTACCTATTATAATTTAATTATATCCTTAAATTTATTTATTATTATATTTTTTATCTTATTTATAAGTGGAAAATATACTAATAATAAATTAGGGTTATATTTTTTTAACCTTAATAAATTTATATTAATAATAAAAGATATATTAAATATAATATATAATAATATTATAAATAATATTAATAAATATTATATAAGTATTTAAATAAAATATAAATAGTTGAATATTAAAAAGAATTATAAAGATTATAGCAGTTAAATTAATTGTTTCTTTTTATAAAGTTAATTAATATTTCAAATATATAATATATTCCTTAAAAGCCCCCTTTTAACCATCGAAATAATTAAATAAAGTAAAGATTTAAATAATAATTCATTTTAAAAAGATTTTTTTTTATAAAGTTAATTAATATTTTAAGTATATAATATACCCTTTAAGCTTCCTTTATTAGTTATTAAAATAACTAAATAAAGTAAAAATTTAAATAATAATTTATTTTAAAAGGATTTTCCTTTTTTATAAAGCTAATTAATATTTTAAGTATATAATACATCTTTTAAACTCCCTTTATTAGCTATTAAAATAATTAAATAAAGTAAAGATTTAAATAACGATTTATTTTAAAAAGAATTAACCTTTTCCAAGTTTTATAATTATATTTTATAATTAAAAGTAATATAAATATTAAAAAAGTAATTAAAATAATAGTTAAAGTAACAATTATACTTTAAATATTATATTTTTAACTTACCAATATTATTATTATTAACCTTAAATTATAATAGTTAATCTTTATTAAATAATAGTTTTATTATTTTATTATAAGTTTAAAAAATATTTTAAAATTTTACTTTACCTTAAAAGTAAGGTATAATAGTAAGTATAATATTATTTTTTATTTTTTCTTTTATCTTATTTAATATTTAAACTATTATTAACGTTACTTTTTAAGAATTTTTTATTTATTAATTTTCCTATATTTTTTTAAATATTTAATTTTATAGATTTTAATAAGGGTAATATTTTTAATTTTATATTTTTATTAATATTATTAAGGGAATATTTTTTTATATAAAAAAAGAATCCCTTTAAATAAGGAGAAAAGAATTATAAATAAAAAAGATTAATTACTTTATAAAAAAATTAGGTTAATATTAATATAAGAAATATATTATAGCTTAATTATACTTAATTATTAACTTTTTAAATAAAAAAATCTAATGTTTTTAATAATAGCTTAAGCCTTGTTAAGTTGTTTATAATTATAAATTAAACTTTTATTAAAGTAAATATTAAGCTTATTATATTAAAAAGAAAATATAATATGTTAGTAAAGAATGTTATAAAGTTAAATATATAAATAAGTTTAATTAATTAAGGTAAAATATTAGAAGCTTTTTTATTTATTAATATTATTTTTAAGCTTATTAATAATAATTATTTTAAAGTAATAGGTAATTTATTTTTTTTATTATTTACTATTAATTATATTTTATATTATAATATAATTGTTAAGAAATAAAAGGCTTATAAAGTATTAATTAAATTTACTAATTTATTTAATAGAAATAGTATTAAAACTTATAAATATAATATTTATTAATAGTTAAATTTTTATAAGTAAAAGTTTATATTAAAAGATTAATTTATAAATATTTATATAATATTTTTTATTATAAATTAATTTTAATAAAGGTAAAAAGAAAATATATATTTAATTATAATATTATAACTAATATAAAATAAAATAATAGGTATTTGTAATAGTAAATTAAAAATAATTTTATACCTTTAATTTTTTAAGTTTAAAGATAATATATAAATATATTTTTTACTATTAGGACTTAAAAGTTAAAAAAGTAATAATATCTTTAAAAATTTTAATAAATTTAATAAATAAAGTATTAGTTTTTTTTTTAAGTTTTATAATATTAAATTTTAATAATACCTTATATTATTAAATATAAAAAGTAATAAGCTATTATCGTTAATTATATATAAATATAAAATCTTTATAAAAATATTTAAATAACTTTATTAATATTAAGTATATATAATTAAAGCTTATATCTTTTAAAAGAATTATTTAAGGTAATTTTAACAATATAAGTTTCATTGCTTTAAGTTTACAAAAGGTTATTATATCGAAATTTTATAAGGAATGGCTTTTTAATTAGGTAAAAAAGTTGCTTAAATAAAAAAGTAAACCATTAGTTATATATTAGTTTATACATTTATTATAAATAATTTCATTAATTAAAACTTAAAAGTGTGGGTTATATTAGTGGGTTATTATAATAAAGAATTTTTTAAATGTAAAAAGTAATAAGTAAATTATTATTAATTGTATAATATTTTATATTTTTTTAATAAAGCTTTATAAAATTATGAATATTTTTAATAATATAAGATATATTTAATTAAGTTATATATTTTTTAGAAAAGTTATTTAAGGCGATTTTAATGATATAAGTTTTATTTTAATATATTAGCTTTTAAGTATAAAAATTTTAAGGAAAAGGGAATATATAGTAAAATAAATATTTTATTTTATATTTGATTTTTAAATTAATCTTTTTTATATTATAATTTTAATATATGTATATATACCCTTTTTTATATATATTAAATATATAGTAAAATAAAATAATATATTTAATATATATATATTAAATAATTAATTATTTGTAATATTTTTTAATTTAATTATTATATTATTATATATATATATATGTATGTAATTTTTATATATATAAATTAAATAAATAATTAATTATATAGTATAAAATAAAGTTAATTATATTAATAATTTATCTTACATTTTATAATTATTTTAAAATTTAATAAAGTTTTAAAAATATTATAAGTTTATAAATTTATGGTTTAAATTTAAAAGTAATGTTTTTATATTATTAAATTATAAATTTTCCTTTAAGTGTTTAAGTAGTAGTTACTTTAATTAATTTTTTATTTAATTTAATTAAGCTTTAATACTATTTAGTAATATATTTTTTAATAAAAGTTTTAATATTAAATGTGTATTTTCTTTACCTTTGTTTTTTTTTTCTTAGTTATTAAGTATAATAGATTTATTTTTTATAATATCTATTAATAAATCTTAGAACATTTTTTTTATATTATTATTACTTAGTATGTTTATTAAAATATATTTAATTAACTTCCCTTTTTTATTAATAAAAGCTAAGAAAATATGGTGGTTTATTATAGGTTTTAAAATGGTTAATTATAATAAATAAATAATTATATTTAAAGTTTTTTTAAAATTTACCTTAGTATTATAAAATTTTAATCCTTTATTAATAATTATAAATAATCTTTAATTTTTTAAAGCTTTATTAAGTTTATTTTATATATTTAAAAGTTATTATATATAATTAGTAGCTTTAATTTTAATATGGGTTCTATCCTAGTTAATATAAATAAATACTAGGTATAATTAGAAGTTATTTACATTTAAAAGCTTATAATTATATATATTATTTATAAATTTATAAAGACAATATAATTCAATTATATTATTCACTACTTATTTAATTTTATAAGATATTTTAATAAGCCTTTATGAAATTAATAAGGTATATTTTAAATAAGGTATTATATAAAGGTAGCTTATTAAATTAAACCATTTTTAAAAAATCTTATCTTTTTTTTTAATTTTTTAAAGGCTTTAATATTAAGAAAATTAAGTAATAATTTATTTAGGTTATAAGTTAATAATCTACCTTTAATATATATAATATTAATTATTAATACTTTAAAATTTAAAATAAAAGTACTTATTATGGTATTTAAATTATTTTATACTTTTATAATAGTTTGGAAATAATTATTAATAAGGGTTTTATTTCCATTATATTATTTAATAATTTTATTAACAATATGTTACTTTTTAGTTAATGGTATTGTATTTTTAACATTATTTACACCTTTTTTATAATTTTTTTATAATAGTATTATTAATTAATAATAAATATTTATATATATTAAATATATATATTATTTTATTATAAGATCTTTTAAAATATAATAATAATTTTAAATAGGCTTTCTCGTTTTATATATTAATAAATTTATTAAATAATGTTTTTAAAAATAAATAATTATTATTATAATATATTAATATAAAGTAATATATAAATAAATTATTCTTTATAAAACTATTTAAATATAAAATAAAATAATACTTAAAATTATAACTATAATATTATATCATATTTATCATTAATAATATATTTTATATATTTATATAACAACTTTATAATATAAAAATTAAGTGATTTATATTAAATATATTAGATTAAAGATTTTATATTAGGTATTTATAACTTTATAAATTATATTATTATATTTAATCTTTAATATATAATATACTTTTTATCTTTATATTTTCTATTATTTTTAAACTTTTTATTATCTTAAGACTTTTTATTATTTTTATTTTTATCTTCCTCCTTTTTTTCCTTATATTTCTTATTTAAATTATTTAAATTATTTACTTTATATTCCCTATTTAAATTATCTTTTTTATCCTTATCTTCCTTTTTATTATTTTTCTCTTTATTATTTTCCTTTTTATTATCTTCTTTTTTATTATCTTCTTTTTTATTATTTTTTTCTTTATTATTTTTTTTATTATTTTCTTTTTTATTATCTTCTTTTTTATTATCTTTTTTTTTATACTTCCTATTTAAATTGTTTAAATCCTTTCGGTTTTAATATATTTACTTTTTTAAAATTAATATATAACCTTTAATAATTATAATTCCATCTTTTATTTAACTTAAGTAACCCTTAATAACTTTTTATATTCAATTTAATTAAACTTTAAAATTATTTAAATTAATATTAATATTCCTATTTATAAGTAAATAATAATATTTTTTATTTTTATTATTAATATTATAATAGTATTACTTATCTTATTTTTAGGTTTTATTTTACTTCTAAGCTTTATTTTACTTCTAAGCTTTATCTTATTTCCAAGCTTTATCCTACTTTTAAACCTTATCTTACTTTTAAATCTTATTTTATTTTTAAGCCTTATTTTATTTCTAAGCTTTATCTTATTTTTAAGTTTTATCCTACTTTTAAGCCTTATCCCCTTTTATATTAAATAAAACTAAGTATATAAGTCTTTCCATTTTCATTTTAAGCTTTTATATCCTTTTTTTTTACTCTTTATTAATTAATTTTAACATAAAAATATAATTAATTAATTTATTAACTAAGTTAATCCAAATTAAAAATAAATATAATTTTATAATAAGATTTAAAAAAGCTAATATTAATAATTTAATTATATTAGTAAAAGTTTTTTTAAATTTTAACCTAATTTTATAAAATTTCTTTTCTTAATTTAAGTTAAAGTTTATCTTCCAATTTAAAATAATATTATAAAACTTATCTTAAACTAATTAAAGCTTAATATTATAATTTATCGCTTTAATAACCTTTATTATATTAATTTATATTAAATATATAGTTTTAAAAAATAAAAAAAAGTTAATTTTATTTGAAAACTTTTAACTTTTTATATTATTTACCTAGTTATAAAGATAATAATTTTCTACTTTATCCTTTTACTTTAACTTTATTTTATAGGTTATTTTAATAAATCCTTAAGTAATAAATAAAATATATTTAATATAAGATTTTTTATATAAAGTAAATATTAAATTAAATAAATATTATAAAATATTTTCTTTTAAAGGATTTTTTACCACTTTTTAATTTAATAAATTAATAAATAATCCATTTAATTTAAAATTAAATAAATCATTTATTATAAGCTAATATCCCTTATTTGGTTTAATAAAATCTATAATAAATATGTTAATTATAATATTAAAATAAGTTTTATATACCAGCTTATCTTTATTATTATTAATTATTTTACTATTAAGCCTTACTAAATATTAATTATATTATCATATAACTTTATTAATAATATATCATTTTCTTTTAAAAATATTTTATTATTTGGTAATTTTTTTTAAGATAATAATATCTTATTATAATAAAATAATAAATTAATTAAATACTTTTTAAAAAGAATATTTTAAAATAAAAATATTAAGTAATAATAATTTTATAAATTTTCTCTTATTTAATAATTTAATCTTTATATAATAAACTCCTTAAATATATATAAGAAGAAATATATACTTATTTATATAAGGATATATATATTTATTTTAATTTCTTTATCCTTAATAATATAATTTTATAATAATAATTATTATACTTATTATTAAATTTATTATTATTAATAAATGTATTATTAAAAAAATAAATATCTTTTTTATTAACTTTATCTTTTATTTCCTTTTTATTTTTACAATATTTTTATAATATAATTTAAATAATATATTAATATTAACTTTATAATTAATTTATAACATTATATAAGATTAGTTTTTATAAAGATTTTAAAGCTTATAATTATTAACTTATCCTTTATTAATTTATTTTTTATTATATTTTAAAAATTTTATTTAGTTATAATCTTTATTATTTTAAAATACTAATATTTTATTACACACTTATATAATCTTATATTTTTTTTTATACCTATATACATAATTACTTTTAATTATATTTATCTTATAATTTTTTAAAGCTATATTTATTTTAATTTTTTAACTTTTTATTATTATATTAATTATTTTATTTTAATTTTTAATCATTAAATATAATTAACTTATATTTATTAAATTTAATAAAATAAATCCATTATTTTTTTTATATATTAAAATAATTAGTTTTTTTTTTATTAATCTTTTTATAATTATACTCCTTTTATAATTTATTAAATCCTTTATTTTCTTATATATAATAATTAAAATAAAGACTTTAATAATAGTAAAATGTTAAGTTAATTATATAATAATTATTTATTATATTATTATTTATTCCTTAATTTTTAATATTAATTTTAATTTCCCTTTTCTATTAATGTTAATAAAATTTAATATTTTTTTATTAATTAATCCAATATTATTAAATAACCTATCACTTTTACCAAAATAATTAAATACCCCTTTATTATTTAATTATAAAATTAAAAAAAACCCTTCTAATATATTAACTACTTTAAATATTATTAAAAAATAATATACTTTTCTTCCTTTTATAATAAGTTATATAATTAGGGAATAAGATTATATAATATAATATATTACTAATAACCTAATATAAAATATATTATAATATAATAAAATATATAGTAACATTAGGAAAAAATTTAATAATAATTAATTAACAAATATAAACATTATTTTATTTTAAATATTTAAAATATATAAAGATTATAACAAGAAATATTAAAATTATAAAAATAATGAGGACCTTTAGGATAAGTATATGGTTATAATATAATACATAAAATATGATTTTTCTAATATATATTAATTATTATTATAATAATAAAGGTAAAATATACTCTTTTTTTATTAATAAATTTTATAATATATTTATATATTATAAGATTTTTAAAAGCTTTAACTTATTTTTATTTATAAATAATAAAATAATTTAATTTAATAATTTAAATTTAAAATATAAATTTTTTATTATTATATATTTTTATTATATTATTAATAATATATATAAATTTTATAAAGATTACATATTTTATCTTATTAATATAATAAATTTAAATAATATATTAAATATATTTAAAAGGGTTAATTTTAATAATTATATCTTTTTAATTTTATTAAAAAATAATATAATTATTACTTTAAATATTAAAGAGCTTTATAAATTAATAAAAAAAATATTAATATTTATAATGTTAAAAATTAAAGAAAATAAATTAAGATTATTATTAATTAAGATTATATTTATATAAATATTAATAAAAAGATTGTTAATTATAAAATAATAATATTACCTATTTATAAATATTTTATTTAACTTTAGTTAAGCTTTAATTATTTTATATTCTAATTTAATAATTAATATTTTAAACTTAACTTATATTTTTTTAATTTTATTTTATTCCTAATTATATTATTAATATTAAGATTAATTAATAATATAAATATTAATTCATTTATAACTAATTTAACCACATTTAATGGTTTTTTTTTATTATTAGGTTATTTATTATTAGTTTAACTTTAATTAATAATGTTAAATCACTTATTAAATTTTAATGATTAAACTTTTATAATATAATATTATTACTTTTAATAATTAGCTTAATAATTATTAATCTTTACCTTTATTAAAAACCTAATAAATTAATATAATTAAATTTACCTTTAAAGGGGTTATTTTTATTAAAGGTACTTTATTTATTATACTTTTAAGTTTTAAGGCAGTTTAACTTAAACTAAAATATTTAATTTAGGGGGGATAATATAGTGGTTACATTTAATATTAAGCTAATTATATTTTTATTTATTAATTATAAATTATCTATTAAAATAATAAAAAGGATAAGTAATTAATCCATTAAGATTTTAAGCTTATAATTTACCTTAATAACAAAATCCTTTTTTAATTAATTTATAATTATATTAGTGTAAAATAATATTAAATTAAAGTTAAGATTTACCTTATTATTATTTTAGGATTAAGTAAATTTTTATTTAGCGGATTTGTTAAAAAATAAAAATATATAAAATATATGTTAACCTTTATAAAAAAGGTTTAAAATACTTATATCTTATTATTAAAGGTAAAATTAAAGCTTAATAAAAATCCTTTGCTTAAATAATGGTTAAATATCTTAAAAAATAATATTTAAAATCTTTAAAATATTATATATTTACTTTATAAATAAATAAAATATTACTATTTATTAAAAAAGGAGGTTAATAATATACTTAATTATTAATAAATTAAATAATATTAGAAATTTTTATTTTCCTTTAAACATTATTAAAATTTTCTTATTATTTAATTATATTAATAGTAATTATTATAATAGTGTTTCATTTTAATATTAAGCTTAGGTTTTTTCTTTTTACCATTTAAATAGCTTAAAAACTTAAGTTACTAATTAAAAATAAAGTATTCCCTATATTTTATTAATTAAGATTATAATTAAATATATAATATTATATTGTTAACTTTATATTATAAAAATATATTACTAACTTAAACTAACTAAAATAATTATTTAAAACTTTTATTTTAACTAAAATTATTAACAATATTAATTTATATTTAATAAATTATATATTATAATTAAAAATTTCTACCATATTAATTATACTTATAAAAATTATAATAAAAGATATTAAAGCTTAACTAATCTAATTAATATAAAAAAGAATAAACAATATTATATATAATAACATTTTAAATAATTAATATTAAGCTTACTTAATAAGCAAATCTTAACTTAATTTTAATTTAATATTTTTTTATAAGGATATTTAAAGATATAAATTTTATTTTAATATTTCTTTATAATAAAAATATAAATATAAAGGTTTATTATTCCTTTTTATAATAAAAATTTTATTTATATAATAATTTAAATCTATTATAATTAATATTAAATATTTCCTTTATTTTTACTTTTACTACTTAGCATTATTTACCACACTTTATACTTAATATTTTCCACTTAATTTTGCTTATATTTATTTTATACACTTTTTAATATTATAATCCTTATTTAATTTTTCTTATAAAATTATAATTAAGTTATAAGATTTATTAAATTTATAATATTTATTTTATTAATATAATTACTTAAAAACCTAATTAAAGTTAAAATATTTTATATTTTATAAAAGAAAAACTTAACTAATAATTAATAATAAACTTTTTAAAAATCATATATAAATATTTAAATTTAATATTAACAATTATTAATATAATAAAAATAATAAAATATTATGTTTAATAACCTTATAATATTATTAAATATACCTTTATAATAAATTCATATAACCTTATAATATAAATAAAAAAGCCCCTATAATAAAATAAAAGTAACCTTATAAAAACCTATTAATTATACTATAAGCTATTTAAATCTCCTTTTTTTTATAATATTTATTAGCTTTAAACCCACTTTATACTTATATATAAAATATTATATATAAAATAAAAAATATAAAATTATATTTTAATTATAAATCCTAATATTTTAATATATTTAACACTTATATATGTAATTTTTAAATCTTATATAATATAAGCCATGATTATATTAAATATAAAATATTTAATAATATATTTTAATATTAATTATTATATAAATGGAATAGAAAGGAGGAGGGAAAAGGTGAAAATATAATATTATTTTAAAGTTAATTTTAAAAAAGGTGGTAATAAATATATAAATAAAATATTAATATTATAAATAACAATATAAATCTTTTAAAAGGTTAAAAAAGTATATTAATTAAAGTATATTTAAAATATTAATATTAAAAAATAACCATTTTATAAGAATTTTATATTTATATTTTTTTAAAATTTTAATTCTTTAAGTCATTAATAATTAATAAAATTACTGTTAAAATTACCTTTATTAAATACTATTTTAAACTTATTTATATTTATTATATTATCCTAATCATTCCCTTATATTATTATAATTTTTTAACCTATTTTAATTAATTTAATAATAAATTTAAATATAAAGGAATATTAAATATTATATAAATAACCTTTTTATTTATTTATTAATTACCTTTTAGTTATAAAAGATAAATTAATTATATTTATTTTTTAATTATCTTTAATATTTAAGTTAAAATTGCCAATAAAAGGTTATAATATAAAAAATCATAAATATTCTTTTATTATATTTAATATTATTAAAAGTATAATTAAAGCTTATATAATTATTAATAATTTTATTTTAATGGTTAATATAAATTTTAATAAAAAAAAGTTACATTTATTAATTAATTCTTTTTTTATTTTATTAATAAAAAATATAAGGTATATTATATTTTAGTCTTTTAATTTAAGATTTAGAATTTAGATCATTTATTAATAAACTAATGTTATTTATGTTTAATTTAATGTTTTAAAAATCACTTTATATTTATAACTTAGAATATATTCCTTAATTATATTTTTAAATATTTATAAACTTTTTTTTTATAATTAAAATGATAAAGCTTTAAGGCTTAATTATTATAAATATTTCCTTTTTTATTAATGATTATAAATATTAATATATAAGTATTATTTATTATCCTTAAAGGATTAAAAGTTTTTATTTAATTATTATTTATTTATATTATATATATTATATATTTACCTTTTCTTATCCATTATTAAAAAGTTATAATTTTTAAAAAAAAGATTTTTAATACTTAAATATGCTTTTAATATAATAATTAAATTTTTATTAAATCTTAAAATAAATTAATTAATTAATCAATATTATTAGAAAATAATTGGCTATATTATTATTTTTGTAAATAATTTATTTTTTATAATAAAGATGTTACCTTAAAAAATTAAGGATATATTAGGTAATATTTATATATTATAATATAACTTTAAAAAATTAAAAAAGGTTAATTTTTTACCTTATTTTAAATTATAAAAATTTATTATAATATAAGCTTTATAATGGCTTATTATTAATAATTATTTATATTATTATATTACTTTAAATAATTTATTCTAAAATATATAAAATATTAAAAATGATTTTTTATTATCTTAAATTTTATCTAATATTATCTATCTTTTAAATATTAAAAAAGAAATTATAAATTAATTTATTTATATTTTTTAAAAGGAAGGTTAATTAGTAATATTTAATATTACTTTATTATTAAATATATAAATTAATAATATTAATAATATTATAAATAATAATTTTAATGGTTTTATAGATAATAAAGAAATTTTAAATGATAATAATATTAATAATAATGATTAAATATAGTTATTTTAAAATATAAATAATACTTTATTAAGTTATAACTTAAACCTTATTAATAATATAGTAGAATTTAAATTATAAAAGAAAATATTAATAATAATAATTTTATTAAACTTTTTTTCTTTGTTAATAATTAATTTAATAATATTTAAAAGGTTTATTTTATTTAATAATCACTTTAAATTAAAAATCCGTATTTAATATATAACGTAAATAACCTTACCTTTGTTAATAATAATATTATAAAATAAACAATATTTAAAAGAAAATTATACCTTTAAATAACCTTAAATAATTAATTTATTAATATATAAAACCCCTATTATTTCACATTTACTTTTATTAAAATCTTTTTATATAATTAAAATAATTTAATAATTATTAATACTAATAAAAAGTATAATTAAAATATTTACTTAAAATAAAATTTTAACTTAAAAATTTAGGTATTTATTAAGCTTTATTAATATAAGGGTATAATTGTAATATATCCAATCTTTCCTTTTTTAATTTTTAACTTAATTATAAAAAATAATAATATAAAAATTAACAAAGTTTAAATTAAGAAATTTTCTTTCCTTTAAATATAATAAATTATTAATTTCTTATTTTAAGAAGATTTATTTATTACTAATTAAGAATTTAAATATTATAAACCAATTAGTAATAAAAATATGCAAAAGTTATTAAAAGAAATTATAATATTTAAATAATAATAATTTTTTTTAATAAAAAAAAGATTTATTAATAAAATATAATTAAAAGTTTAATTATAAAATATGGCTTATTAATAATTTAATTTATAATTAACCCTAATAATATATCCTTACCTATTTAAATTAAAATAAGGAAATATTTCCACGAAATTAAATATTTTAATAAAGTTTTTAAATAAATCCGATAATTTTTTTTTAATAAATGATAAATTTTAATTAAAAAGATAAATTAAAACTTTATTATTATAACCTTATAATTTTATAATTATATTATTACTTTTTTTAAAAAGATTATTTATATTAAAATAATAAATAAAACATTTAAATTTATAAACTAATACTTTAAAATAATTAAAATAAATAGTTATAAAGCCTTTTATTTATATAACTTTTTTTAATATTATAGTAATATAAATATTAAAAATCTTATTAATAATTTATTAATAAATAAACCTAATAATATATAATAATTTTTAAATTAAATAAATAAATATTTTTAAGAAAATTTTAATAAAAAGATATTTAAATAACAATCTTATAACTATAATTATTATTAACTTAATAAAAGTTTATAAAAAGATTTAAATCAGCTTAAAAATAAATAAAAAAATAAAGCAAATTTTATTATAATTATTACTTAATATTATAAATATATAACTACCTACTTTAAATATAATAAAATAAGATAAAAGTGTAAAAAAAGCTATTTTAAGGTAAGATAATATAAATTTAACTAACCCTAGGATTTATTAACTAGTATATATTTAAATAATAAAGATATATTTTAAATAAAAAGGAAATCATAAAATTATATATATTAAAATAAAATAATTATTATTACCTTAAAATATAATTATAATTTTATAATAATTTTTATTAAAACTTAAACCATAACCTTTTTTTATTATATTATTAATTATATAATAAAACTAAAAGCATTAACATATTAATAATTTACCCTTATTATCATTTATTTTAATTATTTAAAAAAAAATCTTATCTTTATAAATAAATAAAATAAAAATATAATAACTTAAAACTTAATAATTAAAATATTTAACAAGATTTTTTTTAAGAAAAAAGTATTTTCAATTAATATTTATAATTACATTTTAGGTTATAATATCTTTTATTATTTTAAATCTTAATAATAATAAATTTATTATAAAATTCTTTATTAAATAATTTATTATTAATAACTTAATCTTAAAAGTCTTACCTTAACCATATTTTTAAATTGTAAAAGAAAATTTATAAAACTAATTATTTTATTAAATAATAAAAAGGGTGTTAAATTTAACCTTTTTAATATATATTAATATTAAGATTTTATTTTTAATAATTTTTATTTTTATAATTATACTTTTATAATTAATATTATTCTTAATTTTAACCTAATAAATAACAATAAAAGAAAAATAATTAATTTTATTAAATTTAATAAGTCTTTAGTTAATAATTACTTTGGTTAAAAAATATTATTTAAAAATAATATAAAAATATTTCTTTTAATTAAAAAACTTTTATTTAATTTTAATAAAATTATAATATATTATTAAAGTATTATAATTTACTTTACCTTATTTATTTTATAATAACTTTTTATATTTAATATATTTAACAACCCTTTAAATCTTTAGGATAATCTAAGCTAAAGTTTTTATAAATGTTTAAAGTTTTATAATAATAATTTTAACTTATTTAATAAATTTAAAGATAATATTATTTATGATATAAAGATTTAAAATATTTATATAAACTAGGATAATATTATATATAAAAATAAAAATAATAATAATTAATATAATAAAGAAAATAATGTTAAAGATAACTTTATAAAGGAAGTAAAAGATTAAAAAAAATTATTAGCTTTTTTAATAACGATATATATATATATATAAAATATATCATATTTTAAACTTATTATAAATTTATTTAACCTATCTTTTAATATAATTAACTTTAAAAAGTTAATAAATTTACTTATAAGAAATAAACTTAACTATTATTATATAATAATTAATAATTTAGGTATAATAATTAATAATGTTTTTAATAGGTATAATTTAGTTAATAAGATTATTAATATTTAAATAAAAAAATAAAAAGTTAAATTTGGTTTATTAGTTAAAAATATTATTATTATTAAGGCTTTTAAAAAAATAGATATATAAAATAATATTTATAGTAAAATATACCTTATGTTAAAAAGTTTAAATGTTTATTTAAGGGAATTAAATATTAAAGAAATAAATCCTTTTAATATAAATAAAGATTTATTTTAATTAATAAGTTATTTTATAACTTAAGTTTTAATTATAAATATTTATTTAATTATAATTATAATAAATTATAATCTTAATAGTGTAACTTAATCTAATTTAAGTAAAGAATTAATTATATGGGATAAATTTAATAAAAAATAATTAACAATTTTATATTTTATTTTTTAATATATGGATATAATTAATAAATTATATTAAAAAAAGGTTATAAATATAATAGATAAGATGTAAATAATATTATTAAGGTATAATTAGTTATCATTTTATTTTAATAGTAAAGGAAATATTAGTAAAAGTATAATAATTAAGTTATTAATTAAAGCTTTTAAAATTAAAAGGGCTTATAAAAAAATAAAAATTATTATTATATTAGAATTAATAAATACTTATATTAACAATATTATAATTCACTTAATAATAAATCTTATCTCCTTTAAATTATATATGTTAAATAATAAAAAAGATTAATAAAAATAAATTAATATTTTAATTATAAATAAATATAATATAATAAATAAGGTAAATCTTTATTAAATTTACTTTTAACTATAAAAAATATAAAATAGGTTTGATAATAATTTTAATAATATATTTATTATAATTTTTTATAATAATTTTTATTAATTTAAGTTTATTTAGGGATTATCCCTACTTTATTTAAGGAAGTTTATTAGTAATAAAATATATAATTAAATTAAGGAGTTATTTTAAGTGATAAATGATAATTATTTTTTAAGTTATTAATTTTAAAAAAAATTTATTATAATTATCCTTTTAAATTAATAAATAAAAATAATAAATCTTTAATATATTAATATGTTTAAATGATTAAAATATATTTAACAAATTATAAAAGATATTAATTTCTTTAATATAAAATTAACTTATTTATAAAATATAATATTAAATAAAAAATATAAGGTTATTATTTCCTTAAATATTATCTAATATATTATAAATATATAAGCCATTATTTCTTTTATTAAAAAGTATAATTAAAAGGTTTATATTTTTTTATCTAAATATATATTAAAAATATTTAATAAAAATAAAGATATAATTTTTATTTAAATCTTTAAAATAATAGATAATTTATCCTTTAAAATATTAGCTTATTTACCTTTTATATAAAATATATTAGTAGTTTTAATAAAAAATAACCATTAATTTTTAAAAATAATAAATAATATTAAATATATAGTAAAAACATTTATTCCAAACCTTAATTCATTTATTTATATAATAAATACCAATATTTTCATTATTACCTAATTATTAAAGGTAATTTTAATTTTATTATTAACAATTTAATTAATTTATTTATAAAAATTAGTAAAAGATTTTTTACCTTTATTCTTAATAAAGATTTATACATTAAAAGAAAATATAATTTTTAAACATTTTAAATTATTTAATTAATTAAATTTTTCTTTTATATTAATTTTTATAATTATTAAATTTAAGGCTTAAAGTTAAATTTTATTTAAAGCTTATTTTAATTTAATAATTAAATAATTAAAAAATAAAAGATTTAACTTTATAATTACTTATATATAATTTTTTAAATTAACAAATCTTAAAGGCTTTTAATTATTAATCTTTATTAATAAAAATTATTAGGTTATTTTAAAACTATTATTTAAAATATAAATAGGTATTAATTATTTTATTAAATTAAATAAAAAGGTTATAAGGGAATATTATTTAATAAAAATATAAATAAGATTAGGTAAATATAATAATAAATAATAATAAATTTAAACTAATTATCCTAATATAATAAATAATATTTTCTATATAATAATTTTATAACTTATTACTAAAATAATTTCTTATTTAACTTATATTTAATATAAAATAACCTTTTAATATAATATAATTTCTTCCCTAAAATTAAGATTTTATAATTATTAATAATTAATAGTTTAATTATAATTTAAAGTAATAATTTTATTAACATTACATTAAGTAATTTAAAAATAATATAAGTTTAATTAATAAAAATATAATAAATATAAATATAATATTTAAAGGGAAAATTAAATATTTGGTTAATTAAGATATATTATATTAAATATTATATATAATATAAGAAATAATATATAAAGTTTTGATAATAATAAAAAGACTTATTTATAAAGAAATTTAATATTGTTAATCCTTTTTATTATTATTTATAATAATTTTAAATCTAATAAATGTATATGTCTTAAGTGTTATAAGCATGGGATTATATAAGGGAAAATAATAAGGTTTAAAAAAAATATTATAAAGGTTATAACCACAATCAAAAAGATTAATAAGGTAATAATAAATATAATAAAATAAGAAATAGTTATGTTTTAATTATTTATAATTTTTTATGTAATATTATAAATAAATAAGTTTAACATATTTATTATTATATTTATTTTTATAAATTATTAATAATATATTATATATTTTTCTTATTTATATTATAATTTTTTTAAGATTTTTATTATTAATTTATAAATTATTATTAATATTAATAATTATATGAAATTTAATTAAAATAATTTAAAATATTAATATAAAAATAAAACATTTTATTTATTATATAATATATATAAGTAATAAATTTTATAAAAATTAAATAATTAATAAAATAATTAACTAATAAAAAATAATAGACTTATTTATAATATAGTAAATAATATAAAGTTTAATTAAAAATAGTTTATTTTTAATTATTTATAAGAAAATCTTTATTTCTTAAAGGTATTTATTTTATTAATCTATTAATATATTTATAATATAAATAATATTAATAAAAATTTTTTTTATTAAATTTTATATAAATTATATTATATTTTTATTATAGCTTAAGTGGTTAAAATAGAAATAAAGATTTTATATTATTTTGGTTAAAATTATTATTATTAAAAAAATTATTTTTAATAAAGATATTATTAAGATTAAATTTAAATATAAGATAAGAAAATATAATATATAAATAAATAAAAGGTTTTTTTTTTAAGAAATAATAACTTAGATATAAAAAAAAAATTTAAAGAGGTAAAAGAAAAAGAAAAGAAAGAAAATATAAATAAATTAGATTAAAGTTTTTATATATTAAATTATAAAAGGTAATAATAATTTAAATTTATATAAATTTTTATTTTTTTTATATATTTATTTATGGCTTAATAATAATAAATTTATTTATATAAATTAATTAATTATATTTTATATTAATTATACCCCCAAAAAACTATATAAATAAGTGGTTAAGATTATATTATATATAAGTAATATTATATAAAATATATAATTGATATGAAGATTTTGATAAATAATATTAAAGTATAAAAATTAATAATAAAAAAATATTTAATATAATTATTTAAATTAAATTATATATAAAAACTTAATAAAAGTGAGATAATATATAATATATTAATAAGATAATAAAATTAAAAATAGAAATAATTATTATATTATTTAAAAATATAATAATAAAATATTTAAAATAAATATAAAATTATTATAAGAAATAATAATATTAATATAAATAAAATAAAATTAAATAAATAATATTTTATCTTTTTATAATAAAATTATAAAAAATTAAATATTATTTATTTAAAAAACTTAATTTATAATTTATTTAAAATTATTCTTTAATATTATATTAAAATAATCTAATTATAATAATAAATAAGATATATATTTTAAATTAGAAATAAAAGAATAAATTATAATTTTAATTATTAAAGAAAATATTAATTAAATTTTATATTTTTAATATAATAATAATATTTTTTTATTTCTTTAATATTAATAAAAATTAAATATATATTTATTATTATATTAAATTAATTATATATAATTAAAATATATATATTAATAAAATATTATTATTTAAGCTATAATTTTCTCCCATATTTTATTAATTAAAATCTTTATCTTTTACCTTATATTATTTTTATTTTTATTAATATTTACATATAATTTAAATTAAATAATTTTAAATTTAATTATTATATCTTAATAAGATAAAAATAATTTTATAAACTTATTTAGGAATTTTATTTTAATATAAGCTTTATTTATATATAAGATTTTATATAAGGTTTTTATATAATATAAATATAATATTTTTAAATTAAATTTATTAATTTTTTTCTAAAACTTAAAATATAATATATTTTTCTCCCATCCCTTTTATAATATAATAAATTATAATTATATTTAAATAATTATAATATAATTATCTTAAATATATATATTATATATATTATATAAATAAAAATAGTTATAATTATATTTTTAATAATATTAAATATTTTATTTTTAACTTAATATTTATTTTTAAATAATTAATTTAATAATGATAATTTTTTAATATAATAAGATAAGAAATTATTTAATTAATTAAAAATTTTAAATATTATAAACTTTATAATTACATTTTTAATATAATAAATAAAGCTTAATTTATATAATAATAAGATAATATTAATTTTTTTAACTTAATAATTTAATAAATTTTATTTTTTATATTAATTATTTAAAATTATAATTTTTTATTAAATTAAATTTATAAAAAAATCATTTTCCTAAATTTTACTTAAATATTTATTTAATTTAAACAATTTTAAAATTATAAAATTATTAATACTATTTATTAAATATTGTAAAAATTAAATATCTACAATTTTATATTAGAATTTATTATTATAATTTAAATAATTATAAAAAGGTATAATTTATGTCTTTATAATATTAATTTATTAATTATAAAAAATGGTATATTTAATTAAATACATCCTTTATAATTTAAGAAATATTAAAATTTAAAAAAAAAGGTTTATTTATTTTTTATAAGAAAGCTTAAACTTATAAATTAAGCTTAATAAAAATTAATCCGAATTTTATTTATAATATTATATTTATTTATAAATTATATTAAAAAAACTTCATATTTATTATTTATTATATTTATATAATTAAAATTATTTAATTTAAATTATAAATTAAAGATATTAATATTAAAGATATTAATATTAAAGATTTTTATTTAATTATTATCCAATAAATTTAAAACTTTACTTTTAAATTTTAAAAACCTTAAGGTAAAGTTTATATTAATTACCATTAATAAGTCATTATATAAAAATATATTAAATATAGAAAAATAAAAATATAAAGAATATTATAACCTTATTATATAACCTTATTTTTAAATTTATTAACTTAAAAGGAATTATATTTATTTATATAAAAAAGTTTATAATATATTTAATAATATTTAAAAGGTTTTTAATAATATTAAATTAATATATAATTATTTTAAATTTATATTAAAAGAGTATAAATAAATAGTTACATTTATATAAGGTATTAAGATAAATAAAAGGTAATATTTTATATTATATATTTTTACTTTAAATATTTATATATTTAATAATACTTAAAATTTTATATGGTTTAAGTAAATAATAAATAATATAGAAAATTATAAAAATATTACTATAAATAATCTTAATTAGGTTAAATATAATTAGGATATAAATTATTAATATAAAAATAATTAGGAAAAAAATGATAAGGATAAAATAAAAGTTAAGTTATTAAAGGATAAAGTTAAAAACTTATTTAAAAACATTCTATTTAATATTTTTATTATAAAAACAATATTATAAAAAGGAATTATAAAAAGTAATAAAGTTAGTATTAATTATTAAATTATTCCTTTTATTATAATAAGACTAGTTTAAAAAATTCCTATCCTTACTCCTAATATATTACTTAAATTTAAACAAATATTTATACTAGGAAATTTTAAAGATTTAATGGATATAATTAAAGTTAATAAAATAATTAATTATTTATTTTTAACAATAAAATTTAAAGATTAAAGATTAACTTATATTAATACCTTATAAATAGTTATAAATCAATACATCTTAAAATATATAATTTACTCTAATATAGCTAAAAAAGTTAATAATTTAATAATTTAAGTTAAAAAGCTAATATTAACTACCACTACTTTTAATATTATAACAAATAGTTTAAAAATGTAACTATTTATATTATAACAAAAGAAAAGTTTAAATAATATTTTCTAATTCATTGTTTACCTCATTAATATTTTTATATTTAGTAAAAAAAAAATATAAAAGGTTTCATTTATATTTTTTTAATATTTTTATATAAGGTGTGAAAAGAATAAAGAAATTAACTAATATCACTAAAAGAAATTAGGATAATAAGCAATCCCTATAAGATAATTAAGATTTAAAGCTTACAATTAATATATAAAATTTAAAATTAAATAAAGTTATTATTATTTAAATAAAAAAGCGTTAGAATATTTTTAAATTATTTCTTTTAAAATAACATATAGCTATTTTTAAAGATTAAGTAATAATTAAAAATATTAAATAAAATATAATATTAAGAGTTAATAAATATTTTCTTTTAATAAATTTATCATAAAATAATAAGTAATATTAATTTATTTTCTAAATTAAAGGATATATTAATTTTTTAAAAATATAAAGCTTAACAATTTCTATTTTTTAAATAGTTTTACCTTTTAAAATAATAAATATTATTATATTTAAATTTAAAACCACCATTTTTTCTCTAGCATTAATAAATATATTATTTAATTAAAAATAAAAAAAATTATTATAATATAAATGAGATAATAAAGCTAAACAGTTTAATAATATAATATTATATAAGAGGGTTATTATAATAAATATTATATATTATAACTTAACCTTATTTAACTTAAAATAAATATTTAAATTATCCTTTTATTATAAGGTATATTTATATAAGATTATTATTAAAAAAAAGTTTATAATTAAAATTATAAATAAATTTAAATTATATTAAGTTATTATGTTTAAATTTAAAATTATTATAATTTAAATAATATAAGGAATTTATAAATATATAAATAAATATAAAAAGGGTAAGGGGTAAAAAAAGTAATATTAAATGAGCTATATAATATTTCTTTTTATATTATGTTATATATAAAATAACCATATTATATTAAAAAATCAATTGTTTATACTTAAATAACTTAATTAATATTATGCTTATAATTTTATAATTAAAAATATTAAAAAAATAGTTAAATTATATATATTTTAATTTTATTTATATCGTGGTATAACATTTATAGTTAAATATATTTAAGTTTAAAAGTAAAAAATCTTTAAAAATAGTTATATAATATCCTTTTTATATTAAAGATAAATAGTATTAAAAGTTTTTTTAAAGCTTTAAAAGCTTTTTAAAAAAGGTTTTAATAGCCTTATAAAAGTTTTAAAAGCCTTTAAGAGCTTTATAAAAGTCTTAAAAGCCTTATAAAAGTTTTATTATTAAAAGGTAATTAAAAAGGGTATTATATAAGCTTTTTAAAAGATTTTCTAGCTTTAATCTTATATAACTTTAGTTATATATATTATAAAATAGTGTAATTAAGATTAAAATGTGTGTAATTAAGTTGTTTTTTTAATGATATTAATTATATAATCATAGGATTAAAATTAATAAAGTTATTTAAATATAAAGTTAAAGCCTTATCTTTTTAAATTTTACTTATAATATGGCGTATGGCTTTGTAAACTTAGGGTATTATTGTATACTCACTTATAGGGGTGCCTTTTATTTAATATACCTTTTTTTAAGTATTAAAATTGGTTAAAAAGGTAAGTAATAATTAAAAGCCTTATATTATATAACACCTTTAATTAATATAACATATATTAAATTAAATTAATTAAATTAAACTAATATAAGGTTTTAACTATTATTTATTTTTTTATTTAATTTATATAGTTAAAAATGGGTATATTAGAATAATATTTATATTGTTAAAATTACCTTAATTAATTTTTCCAAAGGATAAAAATCCTAATTAAATAAATATTATATTATTTAAGTTATTTGTAATCTTATATAACTTTTTTAAAAAAACTTAAAATATTATATAATTAGTAGTAATTATTTACCGCTTTCCAAATTTAATAATATAAGATATTATTAAAATAATAAAACTCTTTTTTTTTAAGTATTATTATTTAAGCAATCCTTTTTAAAAATAAAATCCTTAAGTTTTTTTATTTTTAAAAGAAAATAAGTTAAACTAAAAGTGGTTAATATATTTAATAATATATTTTAATTATATAATATTTATTATAGTTAATTAAATATTTTATAATAAATAATTTATTATTAGAAATATTTATAATTTGTTTTAAAGCTTAATATAATAATGGGATTATAATTTATTAATAAAAATATTAATAATTTAGTTTAAGGCTTAACCTTATAAATATAATTCCTATTTAAAATATTTTATTATATTTTATAATATTATTGTCTTTAAATGGATTAAATATTATTATTATTATTAAAGCTTATTCTTAAATAATATTATTATTAAGTTTATTATAAAAATAAAGCTTAAAAATATTCCTTGTTATATTTAATTTTCTAATAATTTTTAAAAGATTAAGCTTTAATTATTAGTTAAAATGTATTATTTTAATTATATTTTATTAGTTTTATTAATTATTTTTTAAGCTTTTAATAATAATATATTTTTATATAATATGGTTTATATTATATATTATATTATCCTTAGTAATATATAAATAAATAATAAAGGTTATAATATTTTAAATCATATAGAATTATTTTTATTTATATTATTTAATTTTAAAAATATATAATATATATTTAAAAATTATATGATTTTAGCTAGTATTTATTATTTTTATTATTTTAGTTATAAAAAAAGTTAAAATAAATATTTTATTTATTTTATTAAATTATTAATATTTATTAATAGGAAAGTTATATTTTGTTATACCTTATTTTAATTAATAAAAGTTTTTAAATAAATTATTAAAATTTTAAAAAGATTTATATTTTAATATTTTAGTGGTTAACGTTTTTATATTTAATATTATTAACACATTTGTTATTATAATAATTATTTAAGGTTTTTTAATATATAATTTTAATTATATTTTTTACCCTTTTATAAGTTAAATTAATATTTTTCAATTAAGTTATATCCTTTCCTAAATAATAAAAATCTTTATTAAAAGAAATAATATATAATGGTTTATTACTTTATTAAATAAAAATATGCTTATATATTTATATTTAGGAAATTCTATTTTTTTTATAAAGATATTTATATTTTTTAAGATTTAAATATTATTATTTTTATTTTTAAGTTTAATTTTAAAAATAAAAAGTATTTATATTTAGCTTATTATATATTAAATCTTTTAGGGAAGTTTGTTAACTTTAATATGAAAATTTATTCGTTATATTATAATATTTTTATTTTATTTATTAAATATTTTTTTAAATTTCTTTTTATTTAGTTTAGTTAGTTTTTATTTATTAATATTATTATTATATTCTTTATAAATAATAATGGTAAGATTTAATATTTTATACTTTTTTAAGATATAAATAAAAATAAAATGATTAAATAAATGCTTTTACTTTAATTATTTCTTTAATTATTTAATAAAGTAATTAATAGTTAAACTAAAGATATTATAAGTAAAAAGCATAATTGTTAAAACTTTAAGGTTATTTAAAATGTTAAAATTTTAGGTATAAATAATATTATCTTTAATATTAGTAATAATAATAATAATATTTCTAATCTTAATAATTTTAATATTAGTACTATTAATATTAGTAATTTTAATATTAATAGGGGTAATATTAATAAGCTTAATGTTAATAAAAATAATGTTATAAACTTTATTTATTTAGTTTATATTAATTAAATGGAATGTTTTAATAATGGTGTTAAGTTTAAGGATTATAGTTTTAATTTATATTTTTCTTATAATTTTTTTAATAACTTTTTAAATAATTTAAATCTTTTTTATAAAAAGCCTTAGTTTTTATTAATAAGTAAGGATAATATTAAAGAAATTTATTGTTTATATTTGTGGTTAAGATTTAATAAAATTAAGTTTGTTTTTGTTAAAAATTAATTATTTTTTAAGTAAAGCGGTTAGTTTAAATATAAATTTAAGCCTAAGGTTTTTTATGTTTTTATTTTAAATTAGAAAAAAGGTGGTAAAGGTGGTATATTTTTTTTTTAGTTAAATATTAGGATGGAAATTTTAATAAGTTTATATTATTATTTTTATAAAAGGTATTATAATATATATAAGGGTTTATTATATAAAATAATTTAATAAAGTAATAATTAAAATAATATAATAAAGGTTATATATAAAGTAAAATAAAGTAAGATAGATTTATATTTGTAAATAATGTTTAATTAAAATTAAGTTTTATAATTAAAATATTATATAGTTTATATAAATATTTAAGTTAAAAGCTTTTAGGCTTTTAGCCTTTTTTATTTTATAATTAAATTTTTTTAAGCTTTTAATATTTTAATTTTATTAAGTTATATTTAAAAAAAAAAGAAACTAGTGAATAATTTTAATTTAAAGTTTTTATATTTTAAGAAATAATTTAAAATTATAAAATATAAGCTTTAGTTAAAAGGAACGTTAATGTTAAAGTTAAAAATATAATATGTTTTATTAATATTTTAATTAAAAAGAAAAAGAAAATTTTAATATAATATATTAGTAATAATTATTTATGTTTTTTATTTGTAATAAAGTGGTTAGTTAGTTTTATATGATTTAAATAAATATTATAAGATGTTTATTTAAAAGTTATTTATAGTTTTAGTTTTAATTTTATTTTTTTTAGTGGTTAATATGTTATTAATTTAAAGTGTTTTTATTTTTAATACTTATTTATAAATATTAAGGATAACTTTTCGATATTTTAGAAATTAGTTATACTTATTTAGTATAAAAGTTTTAAATCTTTTTATAATATATTAGTTGCTTAATTTTTATATAATAAAAAACTTAGTATTTTTAGTGTTTAAAGTAATATTATAAATTATATGCTTTTGTTTTTTAAGGATTTTTTTAGTTATATTAATAACTATTATAAAATTATTAAGGTATTAATTAATAATGTTATTTAACTTATAGTTAGTTAGCTTTATTTTTATAAGGAAATAGGGGAAAAAGATAAATAATAAGGTAATATTATATAATAAGTAATTTGGTTAAAATAATTTAAAAAAGGTAGGGAATATATTTAAGTTATATTTAAAGGTTAAATTTATAATGGATATTTTTAGTTTTAAAGTAAGATAGGAATTTACTTAAAGAATGTAATTTTTTAATTACTTTTTTTTAATAAATTATTTAATTTTTTTATTTATATTAAAAGTTTTATTAAGTTTAAAATAAGTGAATAAAGCTAAAATATTGTTAAATTTTTATATTATATAATTTTTAGTAAGTTTAGCTTTATAAGTGTTAAAAAGTATATATATATCTTTGTAATTAAAAAGTATATTATTTTTAATGTTAAAAGGTATTATAATATCTTTTATATTAAAGTGTATTATGTTTATAATATTAGAAAATATTATGCTTTTAATGTTAAAAGGTGGCTTTATATCCTTAGTGTTTTTATTTAATTCTTTTAATATATTTTTAATATTTTTTTATATAAAATTTAATAGTATTAAGTGTAATTTTTTATTATATAATATAATATTAGCTATTATTAAATATATTTTTTAATATTTTAATGTGTAAATAAGGTTTTTATTTAATTTTATCCTAGTGGTATTATTATTTATAAATGATGTTATTAATATAAAGTTTAATAATAAAAGTAAGGTATAATTTATTTCTTAAGGATTTTATTAATTTAATAAAAGGTTTAAATTAATATTTTATAATGAGAAGATTGGATTAATATTTTTAAGTTAATTATTTATAAGATTTAAAATAAATTTTTAAGGATTAGTAAAATGGAAAGGATTGTTTAATTTAAAGGGATTATTAAAAAGATTATTATTAAAAGAAAAAGGGTGGTTGGAAAATAAAAGATTTTTAAGGAAATAAGGATTGTTAAAATTAAAGGGTGTGTTATAATTAAGTGGATTAATAAGATTAGGTGTGTTAAAATTAAAGGGGGTATTAATTTTAATGGATTTATTAAAATTAAATAGGTTAATAAAATTAGGCGTATTAAAATTAAAAAGGGTATAAAGGTGTAATATATTAAAAAGGTTAAAAGGTAAAAAAGTTTATATAATAAATTGTAAAAGTAAGTAAAGCTTTTTAATTTAAGTATAATTAAGGTAAGGTTTTTTTATTAATAAGGATTTATTTTTATTATTTTATTTCCTTTTAAGTTAATAATATATAATATTATTAAAAAGGGAATTAAATTTAAGTTTATTGTTTAAAGTAGTAAAAGGAAAATATTTAAATATTTTAAGTTATATTTAAAGCTTTATAATTAAGTGATTTATAATTATAAAAGATAATAAGGTTTATTTTAAGTAATAAAGGTGGTAAATATATTAATTAAAGATTAAATTAAAGCTGTTAATAAAAATAAGTATTTAAGGTAATGTAATAGTTAATAAGGTTTAAATATTAAATTTAAAAAGTGATAAGGTATTATTATTAATTATATATTATTTTAAGTTTTTTTTAAAAAGTTATATATAATTATAAATAATTTTAATACTAATAAGTATATATAATTATAATTTATATCCTTTAAAAAAGTTAATTAAAGCGATTTTAATAATATAAATATTATTTTAGTGTATTTTTTTTAAGTGTGAAAATTAGGTAAAAAAGTAAATAGTAATTAAAGCCTTATATTATATAGTGTTTTTTAATTGTTATATATATATATATATATGTATGTTAAAATTAAATGGCTAATTAAATTAAATTAATTAAAATATTTTATCCTTAAAGAAAAGCTTTAAGTAAATGTTTTATCTTTTTTTTATTTGTTTTATATTTATTAAATTATATATTATTAAAGGTATATTTTTTTTTATTTATTAAGTTTTTTAACCTTAACTATTTTTAATATAATAGGTATAATATTTTAACTTGTTATAAAAGATTTAATTTATAATCTTTTAAAAAATAAAGGTATTAAATTAAATTTAGGAAATCTTTTAAAAACTTATTTTAATTAATTTAAAATTTATTATTTAAAAATCTTTAAAGTTAATAATAATCTTTTATTAATTTTTATTATTATAAGTAATAAAGGTATTTTATATTATTTAATTTATTACTTTTATTATATTATTATTAAAAATTATTAAGATAATGTTAAAAGTAGCTTATTAAATGTATATAATGATTTTTAAAGTAATAATCCCTACTTTTAAGCTTACTTATTTAAGAATATTAAGGATTAGTTAGCTTATATATTTTAAGGTAAAAATGGTATTATTTTAATAAATAAATTAGTAATTAAATTATATTTTTATGTGTTAAAAAACTTTAAAAGTTATTATAAGTTATTTTTCTTTATTATTTTAATATTTTGCTAATAATATTTATATTAGTAAATAATTTTAAGTTAAAATATATTATTATTTTTTATTTTAAATATTAGGTTTTTTTAAATTAATTGTTAATATTATAGTAAAACTTTTTTAAGTTTATTATTAATGTGAATATATTATTAAATGTATGTTTTTTAATTAAAAAGGTAAATTTTATAAAAAGTGGTTATATAATTTTTATAGTATATAAAGTTTGGTTTTTATAAAGTTTTATATAAGATTAAGTATTAAATGTAAGAAGGGGTAATTTTTTTAATAGATTTTTTAATTAAATTTTATTATGTGTAAATATTTATAAGCTTTTTAATAATAATATATTTATATTATTTTTAAAAAAGGTTAGTAAGGGTATTAAGCTTAAGTTATTTATATAATTAATACTAAAGCTACTTAAAAATATAGCTTAAATTATATAAGAGTTAATAAAAAAATATTATAATTATTAGTATTATATAATTAATTAGATATTTTATAAGTATATTTTTATTTGTTTTATTTAATTTATCTTTTATATTATATGTATATTACTTTTTAAAGGATTATAAAAGTTATATATAAGTTATAATTTTTATTTATTATTTTTTATAAAAAATAATAAGATAAAATAGAAAAGGTAAAATATATTAAGTGATAATTTTCATTGGTTATATATTAGCTTTAATAATTTAATAAGCTTAATAAAACTTATTAAAAAAATGATAAATTGTTTTATGAGGAAGGGGATAAGTTTAATAACCTTAATAATTTTAATGATTTTAATAGTTTTAATAGCTTTAATAAAGCTTTAAAAATGAAATTTAAATTATAGGATATAATGTTAAATAAATAGTTTTATATAAATCTTAATGATTTTAATAATTTTAATAATATTAATTAAAAGTTGTATAAAATAATGGAATTATAAATAATAATGGTAAAGAAATAATTGGGTATAATATTTTAGTTAAAAAATAATATAAATAAAAAAGTATGTGATTATTTAACGAAGCGTTTTTATTCTTTTAATAATTTAGGTATTACTTATAATATTAAATATAAATTAAATTTATTTATTATTTATTTTAATAATTTAAATGATTTTTAGTTAACTTTGTCTTTTAATAATAATAAAAGTAGTTAAATAAGTAAAAGTAATAAGTTAAGTTAAATAAATAAAAATAGTATAAGTATTAATAATAGTATTAATAAACCTATTTAAAGTATTAAAATTATATTTATAATTATATTAAAGGATTTTATAACTAACTTAAATATGTTATATTAAATGGATTTTACTTATTAATTTTTTATTATGTAAAATAATTAATTAAATAGAATTTCTTTTATAATTTATATATTAAGTTTTTAAATATTTTATTTATTAAAAGATATAAAAGTTTATTAATATTTTATTATTTATTCCTTTTTTATTTTATTTCATTAATTAAAATTATTAAGGTAATTTTAAGTTTAAAAACTTAAGTATTTATAATTAATATTTAACATAATATAAGTATATAATTAATAATAATATTTTTATAAAATTTTTGAACCTTTTTTTTTATTTTTAAAAAATCACGGCCCTGCTCCTCGCTTAGGCTCGGGTTCGGGGGATTTTTAAAAAATAAAAAAAAAGGTTCAAAAATTTTTCCTCGCGGAAGGCTAGTTATAGGGATTTTAAGTTAGGTTTTAAATTAGAAATAAAGTAAGAAAAAAAGGTAATATCCCAACCGGAGGCTAAATCTTTAACTTTTAAATTTATTTCTATTTTAATACTTTTTAAATATTTTTATTTAATTCTTATTTATCTATTTATTTATATTTATATATTTATCTATTTATCTATTTATTTATTTATTTATTTATTTATTTATTTATTTATTTATTTATTTATTTATTTATTTATTTATTTATTTATTTATTTATTTATTTATATTTATTTATTTATTTATTTATTTATTTATTTATTTATTTATTTATTTATTTATTTATTTATTTATTTATTTATTTATTTATTTATTTATTTAATAATTTTTTAAATTTTTACTTTACGTAAGATTCGAACCTAAGCTTTAATTTTAAATTCTACGATTATTACCACTACGCCATTATAATTACGTGATAGAATTTGTATGTAATTATAATTATATACCTTTTAATTTTAAAACCTTATCTTTAATCTTTTATAACTCCTTAACGAAAAGGGCTAATTATGTATATCTTATATTATTCGAATAATACTTTAAAGCCTTATTTAACTATATTTTTTTTAAATTTTTAAATAAGGGATTAGTAAAGTTATTAAATTTTATATATATAAAAGCTCTTAAACTTTAATAACCTAAAGCTCTAATAGCTTTAATGGCTTTAATGGCCTAAAGCTCTAGTGGCTCCAGTGGCTCTAATGGCCCAAAGCTCTAGTGGCTCCAGTGGCTCAAATGGCTCAAAGCTCTAGTGGCTCCAGTAGCTTAAATGGCTCAAAGCTCCAGTAGCTCCAATGGCTCTAATAGCTTAAAGCTTTTTGGGATATTCAAATTAACTATACCATTTCAAAGTGAAATATCTCGCCTTCTAGAAGGGCTATAATCGTACATCCAAAACCAAAATATGCGGAATTAAATGCGCTATCTAATGGTATTTTTTTCATTTTTATACAATTAGGATTAGTGGAGGAATAATTTTATAAAGATTAAAAATTCTTTTTATTTTCCCTTATCAATTACTTATTAATTTCTTATCAATTACTTATCAATTACTTATCAATTACCTTATCATTTCCTATAGTAATTTTCAAATCGAGTTCTAGTGTAAAAAACCTCCGGTTGGGATTATAAATAATATTATAAACTATTTAAATAATTATACTAAAAAATTTCTTATTTTTTTAAGATTAAATATAATATAATTATATTATAAGTAATTTAGGTTTTTTTATTTAAAATGATTTAATAGGATAAATAATAAGTTTTAATTAAACTAATAAATTTATTTAAAAAATTATTTTATTTTTAAGTATTAAAGATAGTTAAATGTTTATTAAGATAAAGATAAGGTAATTATTTTTTAACAATATTAAGTTTTTTAACAAACTTTTAAAAAATATATTTTAAAATAAAGATATATGTTATAAAGGAAATTTATAAAGGTTATTTAATATATATTATAAAATATTATGCGGTTTTATAAATTTTATAGTTATTAAATTATTTAATTATAAGTTTAAAAAGTAATATGGTAATTATAGTAAAAAAATACCTTAAATATTAAAATATTTTTATAAAGCATAAAATTAAGTAAAAAAGGATAAGTATATAAATATTTAAAATTATTAATTAATAATATATTAATTATATTTATTTAAGTGAAAAGTAAGGGAATAATATTAAAAAAAAGTATAAAAGGCTTAATTTTATTTAAAAAGGTTAAAGGGTAGTGTGTTATAACCTAATAATTTATTAAATAAAGTAATTATTATATTATTATAACTTTTATCCTTATCTTATAATTACCTTTTTTATTAGTAATATAAATAAATATTTATTTAATTTATTAATATATTTTTTATATTTTTTTATTTTATTTCATTTCTTATCTATATTTTTTTTATAAATACTTTATTTATTATAAGTTTTTAAAATTGAAATGGTATAATATTATAAAAAGGATAGATAATTAAATAAAAGGATTTAAATTAATTATGTTAAGCTTATAAATATATTATTATGTTTAAGTATAATTTAACTTTAAAGGTAAATTTAATAAAATAAATTAAATAAGTAATAATATATTATTTTCAAGGTTTAATTAATGCTTTAAAAATTTTAGGTAGTAAAAATAGGTTATTAATTATACGAAAAAAGTATAATTAATTAATTAATCTTATTAAAATAAATATTAAAATACTTTTTATTATTAGTAACTTTAAGAATAGTTAAATATATAAATATTAGGATATTATTTAATATAATAAATTAAAATAAACTGTGTTTTTTTACTTATACCATTTATATTTTATTATTTTTATAGCTTTTTATTATTTAAATGGGCTTATATATATAGTTAAGTTTTATTTATATATCTTATATTTTAGTTTAATAATATTTATATTAGGTATTTATATAAAAGTAAATGGTTAAATAAGGTTAATTTATTTAATATATCTTATCACTATATAATATATTTTATAAAATATAATATATTTTTTAATTTAATATTAATATTTAACGATTAACCTTATTTTAATATAAATTAACATATAATTCTAATATTTTATTAGTAAAGTTAAGATTAATTTATATATTATATAATAAATAATTATATTTATATTTAAATAATAATATATTAAATTTTTAATATATTAGTATTATATATTAATGTTTATATTTATTTATATATTTATTTATTTTTTTTACTTATATATATATATTAATTTTATTTTTTTTAGATTTTATTATAGAATTAATCCTTTAATATTTTTATTATACCTAAACTATTTAAAATATATTTAAAGAAATTAAATAGGTTTAAGTTTAATTTTAGTTAAAATATTGTTTTTTAAAAGTAAAAAATTAATTTTATTAAGTTAAATAAAGAAAATTTTTACTTTATTTTTAGATTAATTTGTAATAACCTAGGTTTTAATTAATTTTAAGTGAATAGTTTTAATTAAGATTTAATGGGATAAAGTTATTTCCTAGCTTAATTTAAATTACTTATTAAGAATTTTTTTTTAAAAATAATAATAATAAGTTAAATTTAATAAATAATGTAAACTTTATTTAATATATATCTTAAGTTTTAGCTAAGGTAAAAAAAATATATATAAGTAATATTATTAAATTAATAATTAATAATTTAAATATATAAATATATATTTTTTTTTATATTTTATTAGTTAAAAAGGTTTGTTAATAATAATTTTAGCTTAAGGTAAAATAGGCTATTTTTTTAAATAAATATTATAAGGATAAAGTATATTATTATTAAAAGATTAATCTTAATCCTTTATTTATTTTAAATTATAAAGGTAAGTTTAAATTAATTATTTTCTAATATAATAGTAGGCTTTAATATATCTTAGTTACTTATATAATAATAATTAAAATTGTTTTATTTTTAAAATATGTTTGTAAAAATTATTAAGTAAATAGAAATATATTTTAATATTATATAATTATATTAAATTATTTAAATAATATTTATGTTATATATTATTATAATAATAAAGGTTATAAATATTTTTATAAATTAGGTATATTAAATATTTTAATTAGATATAATTTATTAAAATATTATAATTATTTTAACTTTTATAAATGTGAAAAAGCGTATAAAGGTTATTAAATTATTTATAATATTAGTTAAGAAATAGTAATAATATGTTTTTAATATATTATTCCATAATATAAATAATGTTTAAGCTTATTTATTTGTTATTATAAATAAAATTAAAAATTTAAAATATTAAATTTATATATAAATTATATTATATCCTTTTTATTACTTTTATATAATATATTTATAAAAACCTATTTTAGAATTTCATTATTATTATTATATTTTAAAAACTAAGGCATTTTATATAAAAATTAAATAAAATTAATAAAAAAAATAGGATATTATATTTAAAAAAATATAAGGAGGTAGGAAATAAGAAAATTAAATATAAGAAGATATATTTTATATACTTAAGTATTTAAAAAATAGTTTAATATTAAATAATATTTTAGAAAATATATTATCATTTTTTTAATTATATATTAAGTAATTAAGTATTAATTTTAACTTATTTATTTTATAAATCTTTATATTTTTTTATAATAAGCTTATCTTATATTAACTATAAAGGAAGTATAAATAATTATAAGTGTTTTTTTATTAAACCTTTATATAAATTATTATTTATCCTAATTAATTTATTAGGTTATAAATTAATTTATACTTTTTAATAATATTTTAAGATTACTTTAAATAGGTTATAAGTATATATTTAATTAGTAATATTTTAATTTTTTTATATATTTATTATCTTATATTTTTTTAGCTTATTATCTTTTATTTATAAATAACTTTTATAGTAAGTGTTATTTTTTAAGTGGAAATTTCTTTAATAAAATTTATATTTTATAATATAATTGGTAAGGATTTTTTTAGTAAAAATATTTTATATTGTTAAAGAAATATTATTTTATATTATTTAATTTTTAAAAAATAATAGCTTTTAAAAACTTAAAATAATAAAAGTAAAATCTTATTATTTTTAATATAGGTTAAAACTAATAAGTTTATTTATTTACTTATTTATTTTATTACTTTTTAATAGGAGATAAGGTATAATATATTTAATAATTATTAAAATTAAAATTTAATATATTATTAATATTTAAAATAGGATAAATTTAAAATTAAAAGGGTAAAACCACTTATTTAATTTTTCCTAAGCTAAGTTAAGAAGTATTTAAAAATTAATACCTAATTTACTTTATATAATTATTATATTAGGTTGGTAATTATTACTTAATTAATTAAGGGATATTTTTTTATTTTTATAAAAGGATTAAAATAATTAACTTATTTAAGTAAGTATTACATTTTACTTATTTTTTATTAGTTAAAGGTGTTTTATATATAAGTTGTAATATTATTAGGTTAAATGGGTTAAATAAAGGTTTATTATTTAATACTTATTTTTAATATTTAAAATATTTTATATTTAATAAAAGGAATATGGTTAACAAGGTTTTAAATTAATAATATAATTATATCCTTTTATTTAATAAAGCTTTAAGGTATAAAATAAATATTATAATATATATATATATATTTTATAGTAAGTTAAACTTATTAATTTAAATAAACCTTAGTTTATTATTACTTATTAATTATAATTACCCTTAATTAAAATTTTTTAATTACTTTTTTATTAAAACCTTTTAATATATAATTTATTAATATTTTAGTTAAAGCTAATAAAGGTTATATTAAATAAATTACTAAGGTAATAAGGATATATAAATTTTAGCCAAATATTTATTTTTATAAAATATTAAAGATCTTATATATATTATAAAGAAAATTTATTATATTATATTATATTAATTAATAAATTTGGTTAAGTAATAATAAAGAAAAGAAAATAGAAGATATAATTAAAAATATATTTATTTTCTTATAAATATATTTAATATTAAATATATAAATTATTAATATTTTTTACGCTAACTTATATTATATAATATAGGTTTAATTAGTATTATATAAAAATATATTTTAAGTAATAGGGTATATTTATTATAGTTAAAACTAATTCTAAGTTAATTATATTTATTTTAAACTTATATATATATTTTATCTTTAATTATATATATTATTTTACCTATAATTATTAAAGTTTATTTAAAGGAAATATAAATATTTTAAATAATAAATTATTATATAATTAAATAATATAATAGTAATTTTAATTTGGGATTTTATACTTTGTATAATATAATAAAACTTATTTTTAATATTAATATTTTTTTAAGAAATAATTACTTTAAATATATAAACCATTAGTAACTAAATTCCTTATTACTTACTAATTTAAAATTATAAAAACTTTATTAATATAATAAAACATATATATTTATAATTTTTATTATTAATTAATAAATATATAAAAGTAATATTTTTTATTTTTAATAATTAAATTTAATGGTATTATTAGGGGTTAAGTATTATTTTTAATTTTATATCCTTTAGCTTTTATAAAAAAGATATAGGATTAAATAGTGTTAATATAATTTATATTATATTTTATTATTAATAATATAGCTTATTATAAATATATAGTATAATATAAAATATTAATATTTATATTTTTATTTTAATAATATATATTAATAGTTAGGTTATATAAAGAAAGGATAAGTTAAAAGTTAATAAGGGATTATAATTATTTATAAAGTTATATTATAAAATATAAATAATTAATACATATATTTAACAAAGGAATTTATATAAAAAAACATAATTACTTAATATAAAGTTAAGTTATATTTTCCTTAAATTTTACTTTATTTAATTTATATATTATCCTTTAATATTATTATTATTAACTTATTAAATCTAAAATATTTTAAGATTAAAAAGGGGTTTTATTTTAATAATATTAAATCTTTAAACCATTTTTATTATAATATTTATATTATATTTATTATTATTATTCCTTAAAAATATCTTGTATTTATTTTGTTATTTTTATTATAACTATTATTTAAAAACCTTAATTATTTTTTAATAATTTATTTAAAAGATTTTAATTAAACTTTATAATAACTATAACAAACATAATATAAGTAATAAAAGAATTTAAAAAATATGGTAATTTTTTAATAATTTAAAATAACGATCGAATTTTTAAGAGATTTTAAATAATTTAAAATGCTATATTTATTTTAAATAATATAAATATAAAATTAGGTAGGATTATTAACCATTTTAAAGTTATAAAAAATTAAATTAAAGCTATATAAGTCTTTATATTTTTTTTATAAAAATATATATTAATTATTAATTATTTTTATAATAATATATTAATTATTAACTTATTATAATAATTATAATATGGTTATATACCTTAATAATTAAATTATTTTATATAATTTTTACTTTATATCTTTTATAAATTTAATTATTAATAAAATTATTAATAAACTTAAAATAATTAAAATAAAAAAGTTTAAAACCTTATCTTATAAAAATATAATAAATGAATATTAATATTAAATTAGCTATAAAAGTAAATTATTTCTTATAATAGTTATAATTGCTTATTATAGGTATTATTTTTATTAAATGAAAAAGGCTATTAATAAATTATAGTTATATTAATATATATTAAATATTTAATAAAAATATCTATTAGGGTTAAAAAGGTTAGGGTTAAATTAATTAAAATGATTAAGCTAGTTAATATTTAATTAGTTTTAATTATTAGGTTTATAATTTTAAATGGGATAAAATTTATTAATTTAATTATATATTTAATTTTAAATAAAATAATTAATTTTACTTAAATAGTTAGTAGTAAAGTTTATAATTTTAAATTATATATATTATTAATATTTTTATAAATTTTAAAGTTATTATTAACTTTATTATTACTTTTATTAAAAGTTTTATTAATAATAATAGCTTATATTATTAAATTTAAAAAGTAATAAGCTATTATTATTAATCTTATAGCTTTTTTAAAAAGTTATATATATTTATAAATAACTTTAAACCTATTTTATATAAATATTTAAATTTTATATTTTTTAGAAGAATTAATTAAAGCGATTTTATTAATATAAGTTTTATTTAAATATATCCCTTTTTAAGCGTTAAAATTAATTAAAAAGGTGAATAATAATTAAAAAGCCTTATATTATATAAAGCCAACCTTAAAGTAGTTAATATAATAAGGTTTTTAGTTATTATTTAATTTTTACTTAATTTTTATACTTTAAAATAAATATATTTAAATAAAACTTATATTGTTAAAATTATTTTAATTAATTTTTTTAAATAATATAAATTTTAATTAAGTATATTATATATTTTTAAAGTTATTTATAATTATATATAGCTTTTATTATTTTAATAATATTAAATTTTAATAGTATTTTATTTTATTAAATTTAAAAAGTAATAAGTTAATATTATTAATTATATATAAGTTTTAACTTATTATAAAAATATATAAATAGTTTTAATAATATTATATATATATAGTTAAGATTTAAATTATTTAAAAGGGTTAATTAAAATAATTTTATTAATATAAATTTTATTTTAATATACTTTTTTTTAAATATTTAAATTAGTTAAAAAGGTAAATATTAATTAAAAGCTTTATATTATATATACTTTAACTATTACACAATTATTATAATGTTAAATCTTTTAATTAATTAAACGGTATAAATTATTAAGAAAAAAAAAGCTTTGCTTTTAATAAACGGTGTGCTTTAAATACGTATAAAGCTATTTATTAAGTTACGTGCTTTACACGTAACTTAACATTTCGAAATTATAACATTAATTATTTAACATAATTAATTAATTTAATTTAATTTATATATATATATATATATAAGTATAATAAAGTGGTTAAGTTAAAAGATATTATATAATATAAGGCTTTTTAATTATTATTTAATTTTTTAACTAATTTAAATACTTAAAAAAAGATATATTAAAATAAAATTTATATTAATAAAATTACTTTAATTAATTTTTCTAAAAAATATAAGTTTTAATTAAATAAATCTTATATTATTTAAGTTATTTATAATTTTATATAGCTTTTTAAAAAGGATTTAAAATATTATATTAAAGGCGCTTCCTCGTTAATAAAGCTTCTATTCGACGCTTTTTATACCTTAAGTTTACCCCTTATTATTTTTATATATACGAGCTAATATACGACCGGTGGTTTACTTTCCTATTTAAACGACTTTTTCGCTTAATCGGGAAGCCATTTCTTATAAAATTTCGATATAATAACCCTTTAATAAACTTAAAACATAATTAATAATAATTACTTATTACCTTTTAAATTTAATAATGTAAAGTATTATTAAAATATATTATTATTAAAATAGTAATTCTTTTTAAAAAATGGCTTAAAGTAAGTAATAATTATTTATTACTTTTTAAATTTAATAATATAAAGTATTATTAAATTTTAATATTATTAAAATAAAATTTTAAAGGTAACTTTTATATTATTACTTATATAATATTAAAATTTATATGTAAGTAATTTATAATAAACTTATATAATATTATATTTTATAAGTTATTTAATTTACTTATTTTATTTATTATTATAATTTTAAGATTAAGGGAATATTTTAAAAAGCCGACTTATTTTATTTATTTTTTTTAACTTTTTTTCTTTAAATTTTTACCTTTTTTTTTAATTTTAAATTATATTTTTATTTATTAAGTTTTTATATTCCATTTTACTTATTAAAATATAATTGTTTAAAATATTTATCCTAATCTTTTTATTATAATTAATAATTTCATTAGCTTAAATAATTAAATATATTCCTTTAAAAATTTATTAAATATAATTAATGTGTAATTAATATTAAATTATTTTAATATCTTTAATTAATAATTATAATAAAATAATAATATCTTAAATAAGCGGATTAATACCTTTAATTAATAATTATAATAAAATAATAATATTTTAAATAAGTGAATTAATAAATTTATTATTAGTATTAAAACTTTTAATAATATTGTTTAAGGTTTTTAAGGTATTATTTAAATTTTTAAAAATATTGTTTAAGATTTTTAAGGTATTATTTAATAATTTAAAAATTATATTTAAAATATATAAATGTATTTAAAAAAAGTATAAGTCCTAATTATTTATATTTTTATATTTTAATATTAAATAAATATTTATTTATTTATTATAAAAATATTAATAGTAATATATATAAATTAAATGTTATTATTATTAATAAAGACTTTATTTTAATCTTATTAAAAATAATAAATGATAAAATTCCTTTAAAATTATATTATTTATTAATAATATTAATCTTTAAAAACTTTATTAATAAAATCTTACTTAAAGATTTATTTATTAATATATTTATAAATATTAGTTAATTAATTAAATAACATTTTAAATAATTATTAATTAGAAAAAGGTAATAATAAATAGAAAATTATAAAAATAAATAAATTATTACTTTTTTTAAGTGTTATTTATATAATTAATATAATATAATAGTATATATATATTATAAAACTTTTTTTAATATATGGTAAAATAATATTTACTAAGGATAATAAGTTTAAAAAATTAATAAGATTTTTATATATGGTTAGCTTTTATAAATAAATTTGTTTATATTTAATATATTTTTTTAATTAACTTAATAATTATATTTGTTTTAATATATATATTCCTTTAGTTTTTTATATAATTATTATTATTAATATATGCTTTTTTTATTTAAGCTTTAAATAGATTTACTTTAATTATTTAACCTTATAAATCTTATAAATGTAAAATAAAAATTAATAAATAGGGGGAGAAAATATAAGGGTATATTAATTTTTCATTATTTATAAAGCTTAATTTTAATTTAATAAAAGTTTAACAAAGGCTTAATAAATATTTAATAAAGATTTAATAAAGTTAATTATATAGGTATAATTTAGGGAATAATTTGTGTTAATAATTATATAAATTTAGAAGTTAAAAAGCTAGTATAAAGGAATAAAATAAAAAAGAAAAATTAATTATTTATAATTTATATAGAAAGAATTAGGGATAAAATTTTAGTAAAAGTAATAATTTAATAAGATTAAAGTTAATATTAAATTAATATTTAACCATAGTTAAAAATAATCCCTTATTATTATAAATAAATAGATTAAAAGGTTAAAAAATAATAAAGTAAAAAGATAAATATTAAATTATAATTAATATATTTAAAATCTTTTAAAAATATAATAATTGTTAAGCTATTATTAAATTTATATTAAATAATTATTAAACTTTTATTAAATCTTTATTAATTTATTTTATAAAAGTTATAATATATATTTACTTTTTTATAAATCTTAATATTTAAATAAGGATTTTTTAAAATATTTTAATTAGTTTTTAATATTTTATATATAATAGATTAATAATTAATATATTAATAATATATATATAATAAATTAAATATCTATATTATTATAATAAATTTAAATAAAAAATAAGCTAGGAATAAATATTACTTTTAAATTAATTGCCATTTAAATAATATTAATAGTAATAATACTTAATAATTATTTTAATTTAATATATAAAAAATGGTAATAGGATAAGTATTTAAAATATATTTTCTTAATTTATTTAATTTATATAAAATATAATTTTATATTAAAACATATAAAACACCTTTTTATTAATAAAATAAGTTATTTTTAAAAGGTAATTAATAAAAGATTATTTTTTATAATAACTTATAAGGTTAATATTAAACTATTACTTAATAATAGTTAAATAATAATATTAATATCCTTTAAATTAATGGTTAAATATTTTAAACTTATAATTTAATTTAAAAGGAAAAAAGTATTTTAAATAATATTAGTTTTAATTATATTTAAAAGTTTAATTTTAATAATAAATAAATAATATGTATTACAAAATATAAATCTTAATAAAATATTATATTTTAAAAATAATAACATAATTAAAGGTAATTAACTTTATTAGGTAATATATTATTATAAGTTTTTTTAACCTATATTAAATAATAGTTAAACATAAGGTTAATATTAACTTAATATATATTAAAAGTATATATTAAAAATAAATTAGAAAAGTATAAGGTTAAATTAATAATTAATATATTTTAAATATAAGGAAATAATTTTAATTAAATAACTATTATAAAGTAGTTTATAAGGATAAAATATTTATAAAAAGCTTAAATTAATTGTTAATAAAAAAATCTAAGCCTTTATTATAATCTTAAAAATTTATATAATATTAAAGCTTTAGGTTTAATTAAAGCTTTAATAATATTATTAAAAGGTAATAATTGGTTTTTAAAAAGCTTTTTTAATAACCTTATTTTATCCCTTTAATATATTTCTTTTAATAAAGGCTTAATAAGGGCTTAATTTAAGCTTATCTTTACTTTTATATTATTTTTACTTTAACTTATTTTTAATAAATTTAATAATTACCTTTTTATTTTAAGGAAAAAGCTTAAATTATATTATTTAAAAATAATAATATTATTATATAATAAGGTTATATATAAGCTTTATAAGTTAAATAAAATAAATTATTAATAATAAAGGAAAGGAAAAAGTAAAGTTAATTTAAATAAAAGCTTTAATAATTAGGAATTAAATTTAAAGATATAAATAAAAATTTAAATAAATAAATTCTTATTATATATTAAACTATTATTAAATTAATACTAAGGTATTATATATTTTTAATAATTTATTAACTTTTTAATTTTATTAAAAGATTAAAATAAATTAATATAGTTAGTGTTAATATATATTTATTTTAGTTTTAATAGTTATTTAATATGAAAAGAAAAAAAAATAATATATTTATTCCTTTTTAATTTATAGGATTATTAAATATTCTTTTCTTTTAAATTATATTTTTATTTTAATTATAATAGTAACTTTTTTTTCTTAAAAGTTAATTATTTTATATTATTTTAGCTTTTTTTACTTTATACTTATTAATAAATTTTATGTAAAATAAAAACTAAAAAAAGGTATAAAATATTTTTAAAATTATTTAGGTTAAAAAAAGGTTAAGTAGTAATTAAAGGATTAAAATTATTATTAAATTTAATATTTTTTAATAACTTTTTAATTTTACCATTTACGTTAATAGTTTTAAAGTTATTATTATTGTTAAAGTTTTTATTAATTTTTTAATTAACTTTATTTTTGCTTAAATTGTTATAATTTTTAAAGATTTTATTAATTATTTTTAATTAATTTTATCTTTATATTTTTTATTAATAATTTTATAATTAACCTTTTTTTTAAAGGTTTTACCATATATTTTAATAAATTTTTTAACTATTACACTTACTAACGGTATAAGCAAAGTAACTTAACGATTATTTAAAATGTGTTGTTATTTAAGTGTAAATCTTATATAAGCAATTAGTAATATGATTTTTATAACCTTACTCGGATCGAAATAATATATATTTATTACTTAATTAACTTTTTAAGTAACCTTTTTTACCATATATTCCTTAAGTTAAAAAAATCCTTTTAAAGCTTATTAAAGAAATTTTTTAAAAGGAATAATTATAATGGCTAATAGCTTACCCCCTAGGATTTACATATTTAATTTAAATATATATATAAAAGAAAATCGTTAAATACACATATAAGGTTAAAATAATACCACAATAATTAATTTATTAACAGTAAAACTTTTTAAAAAAACCACCACTTAAAGCTTACATTTAAAAATAAATAAGCTATTTGTTAACTACCACTTAATTATTACTAAGTAATTAAGCCATTTAAAGTTAAAAATACTTAAAAGCATTAAGGGTATTAAGCTAGTATATTTTATTAATATTTAAATCTTTAAGAAAAAAAATAATTAATTAAACCTTTGGCTAATTAGCTTTTAAATAATTATATTACTAAGCCATTCCTATTCCTTATATTTTACCTTTAACTTAGCCTTAAACTACCTTTATTTAAATATTTAATATTAAGTTTTAATTACTTTAACTAATTCTTTACTTAAAAAATTTCAAAGCTATTTATCCTTTATATTTTACATAATATATTTAAGCCTTTTACATTTATTTAAAGCTTATAAATAAATGTTATTAAAATTGGTTAAATATAGGCAATAATATCCATTAAAACTTTACTTTAAAGTAAAAAAGTTAAGCTTTTTAATAAAATACTTAAACAAATTTTAATTCTTTTAATTTTAAATAAAAATCTTAAACCATTTGTTATATTAATTTAAGATAAACATTAATAACCTTAAAACCTTAGCTTTAACTAACTTTATTAATTGTTATTTAACTTAAAAAAGAGTTAAACACTTCTTTATTATATAAAGAAACTATTATAACCTAAAAAATCCTTAAATCTTTAAAATGCTTACTATAAAAGCATATATATAAGCCTTTTACCATTATTAATACTATATATAAGGATTTACTAAACCATTAAATGTTTATACCAATATTTTCCTATATTTAAAACATATTATATTAAATACACTTACTTTTAAAAAAGCTAAGCATTACTTAAATAATCTAACAATTTTTTATATAAATAACTTTTAATTAGGATAAAATAATTTAAACTTTATTATTATTACTATAAAAAGTATTATAAAGATTATAGTAACAATCTAATTTTATATAATAATATAATAAATTAATAAAAGAAAATATTTAACTAAATATATTAAATAATTTTTATATTAATCTTTATACTTAATTTCCAACTTTTTATAAATAAATATAATAAAAATTTTAAGCTATACTTTCCTAATTTCTTTAAAAAGCCTTTCTTAAGCATTAATTTATTCCTTATATATTTTTCTCTTTCACCTATTTTTTTCTATCTTTAATTATTATATTATAAAAGTTTTTAATATAATAATTATAATATATTCTTTATTAAAAACATTAGAATTAATTTATTCCTAAATGCCTTAAAAATATATATATATTTAAAGTAATATAAACCATTTAGGCTAATCCTTATTATTTTTAAATTTTTAACCAATTGATAAACCACTTAAAATAACTAAGGAACACATAGAAAAATTTATTAAAAAGATTAGGCTTTATTAGATTTAATTTAATTTAAAGAAATGATAAAATAAGCTATTTTACACTATTAATTAAATGTTTTTAATTATAATTATAATATAAGTAAAAACTAAGCTTATAACTATTATATTTACTAGTAATATAAGTAAAATAACTTAATAATTATTTAAGATATATTATTATTTAAATATAAATCTTTTATAAATAATTAATAATATAATCCTTATAACCTTACTTAAATTAAAATAACATATATTTACCACTTAATTAACTCCTTAAATAACCTTTTCTATTACATTAACTATAACTTTAGTTTATTTATTAATAAAATTAATATAAGATTTAATTAATATTTTAATAAAAGAGTTAACTAATATATTTAAAATAAATATTAATAGTAATAATTTTTTAAAATATAATATAAATTTTTTAATATTTAACCTTAATTTAATAAGGGTTAAATTAAAGTGAAATATATTAAAAAAGTTTATTTTAATTAAAAGTTAAAGCTTAATAAATAGTTTAAGTAAAGGTATTTAAATATTATAAAGGTTAATAATTTCTTTAATTATTAAGGGATAATAAAAACTAGTATTAAATAGGTGTAACGTTATTAAAAGCTCGCTTTACTTATATATATATAAGGAGTAAAAAACCTCTTTAATATAAGGTAAAAGGATAAGCGTTAATAAATTATTACTATATTACACCTAGTTTAAAGTAATTTTACTACTTCCTTTATATATTTACTTTATATATAACATATATTAAAAGGCCTTTTTAACATTAATATATATAATTATTAAAGGATTAGGGAAATAAAATATATTAATAACGGTAAATAAGCTTATATTTAATATTAATTAAAGCTTTATAAAATTAATATTTAATATTAATTAATATATTATTAAAAAAAAACGTAATTTATAGTTTATATATTAAATAATAAAGATTTAACTTTAATTTTAGTTTTTATAAATTTATATTATCTTTTAATATATTATTATTATTAAATTTATTATTTTAAATAATTATTTAAATTATACGCTATAATTATTATTTTATAATAATTTTAAAACTTTTAATATTTTTAAGAAATTAATAAAGTTAAATATATATAATATAATAATTTAATATATTTTATAATAAAAAAATAAACCTTATATAATTATAAATTTAAGATTTTTATACTTATAAAAAAATTAACCTTAACTTAATATATATTTAATAAATATTATATTTATATAATAGCTTTTAATTAATTTATAATAAATTAATTTTAAAGAAAAATAAATATTATAATTTATAATTAATATAATTTAATAATAAAATATATTATTAAATATTATTTTACCTAGGTTTATAAATAAATGTTATATTTTACTATTTTTTCGTTAAAATAAATTTATAAAAGGTGTTATAACGTTAGTTTAATTTATACTTAATATAAAATAAATATAAAAATATATAAGTTTTTTATAATATTTTTAATTATTAATATTATTATTAACTATAAAAACTTAATTATAATATAATTATTATAATATTTAAAATATATTTAACTTAAATAAATTTATATATATTAGCTTTAATATAAAAGTTTTATTAATATTGTTAAAATTAAATATATTAGCTTAAAAATATTAGGCTTATTATAAATTTATATTAACATTATTTTTAAAAATAATCTTATATATAATATTTAACTTAAAAATACTTTTTATTATATAATTATATAATAAATATTAGCTATTATTTAATATTAGTTAAATAATAAAAACTTATATCTTATTATTATATTTAAAAATTATTATATATTAATTTAAAAATATTATTATATTTAATAATAATTAAATATAAGTTAAACTAATATATTTATATATTAATATTTATTATAATTATTACATTAAATAGGTTTTTTTTAACGTTAATACGATTTTATTATTTTAAATAAATAGTTAATATTAATTTTATTTTAGCTTAATATTTATTTTATTATATTTTAATTAAGTATAAAATTTATAATATATTAGTAAATTTCTTATATTATTAATTATTATTTAATAATAATTTAATAACGATATTAATATTATAAAAATAATTAAATTTTAAATATAAATTTATTATATTTAATATTTTAAATAAAGCTTAGTAATTAATTAATAAAAATTAAATATATTTTTAATATAAATTATTAATTTATTAAAAATTATAACTATTATTTTAGTTAAAAAAATAACTTTTAAATAAAAATTATTAAGTAAATAAAGCCTTTAATAAAAATATTAATTAAAATATATATTAAATATAATAATAATAACTTAATTTTAATATTTTTAATATTATTAATAATATTATTATTATTAAAAATTAAATTTTTATTATATATAAGTTATTATATTAATTTAAATTATTATTAAATTATTATTAAACCGTTATTAAATTATTATTAAACCTTTATTAATAATAGTTAAATTTATACTTAATTTTATTTTTATTTTTTTATATTAATTAATAATAATTTTTTATTTAAATATATTTATATTTATATTTATTATTATATTTAAATATAATATAAAGTTTATTTTAATTATATATATTTATATTAATATTTACCAGCTTTTAAATAATAATAATATTTGAGGTATTATCGCTATAACCATTTTTTAATAATTAGTTACGTGATAAGGTAGTGGATTTGAGCCTTTTAGGTAGGCCAACCAGAAACCTTGGGTATTAGTATCCCTTATCGAGAATTAGTTCGTACTGCAGCTATCCGATCACTACAAAAATCACTCCATTCTACACATTGTACCGCAATCAGGCTTCGTCTAATTCTATAACGGCTCGTTGGACATTGGAATCAGCCTAGCAGAAAGATCTGGTTCATCAAAGGCTCGATCGAAGGGCCACATTAGACGCTGTATCCGTTTATGGCCCAACCTCTCCAGGTCTTGGTCAACACCGCCAGGTGTAATACCCAGCATCCAGTCTTTAGCCATATTGTAGAGTTCCGGCTCTAAGTATCCGATTTTCACGATGACGATGTCTGCAGAACGCGGCGCAAGGTCGAGTTCCGTGAAGTCGCACTCATGATGGTAAGGCTTGCGCAGTTTCGTTAGAATCGCGAAGACGCTGCCTACTTGTAATACGACTTCGATCTCGGCGTGTCTGTCGCCATGCTTTATTGAATGTACTCGGCCTGTCATAGTGATTGGTCCGGCATGAATATTATCTACTTCCGCTCCAGCTGTCACTGTCACTGTTGCTCCAACGCCCACATCAACCGCCTTTCGAACAGCTTCAGGTCCTGGCACACTAGCATAGATGACCTTTAGGCCTGATTCCGACTTGAACTCTGGACGAGCGAGTAGTTGTGTCAAACCCCAAGTTACATCTCCAGACCCTCCCGCTGTGGGATTATCGCCTGAGTCTGAAATGAAATACGGGTGTTTATCGGATGCTAAAGCTGCGTCTAAGCATTCCTTGAATGACCCAGTAGGTGCGACAAAGGTGAAGTCCTCATGCGAGTCCCAGAACAAACGCGCCAGTTTTTCAGCGCCCTTAACAACGGCCTCCTTGTCCCACCCAGTAACTACGACAGCTGCCCGGTTTCTAGGCTCGTCGGCCCAGGCATAGCCGACCCAGATCGCCGCATCTAAGACCCCTTCCGTAGCTTCAACCTCGGGAACAGCCGCGTAGATATATACAGCAGGCTCGTCCCTTGTAGACGTCTGCTCACCTGGGAGTAAGATAGGAATTGGTATCCAAGCTTTGAGCGGCCGCACTGTTTTCTCGCCATCCGCCCGTTGCCGGAGCAGCTGAAGCAAGTTGCGACAAGCGCGCTCTTTTGTTTCGGCGACATCTACGTGTGGCGCTGTACGATAACATGTAATGAGATCCGTCTGATGCGCTAGTTCGCGCGAGACATTGCCGTGTAAGTCCATTGACGCCGACACCAGTACATCGGGTCCGATAACCGCACGGCAACGTTTCAAGAGCTCGTATTCCGCATCATCAATTCCCTCGACACACATGGCGCCATGGATGTCGAACCAAAGCCCATCGAGTTTAGTCGATGCCACTATCTGGGTAAGGCGGCTGACGATCTCTGCAGAAAGCAATTCGAAGGCGTCTCTAGTTACTATGCCACCTGGCAAAGCGTGGCCAATCAGCGCGCCACGCCATTCGGCGGCGTCGCCCAAAGGTGTACCAGACTGAATGAAGGGGTATTTTTCTATGATCTCCGTGTCACGCCGCGGTTGAAATGCCGGCGCGAGCGTTCTCGATGGTGTGAACGTCGAGGTCTCGCAGGCCAGGCCGGCGATGGCGATAATTGGGCGATACGCCATCTTCGTATTTTCTCCTTCGGTATCGATAAGTAGGTACCAAGATAGGTAGGTAGGTCGGCTTATCGCTCCATATATTCGAAGCGCTGCGAAAGTCCGAGACCTCGCAACCGCCTCTCAATCTTAGCAGACAAGACTCGGTGGGTTGCTTATCTATTTGTACTCCTCATAAGGTACCTTAAATAATAATCAGGATGACTAATAGTAGAATTTGGTATTTATCCTCCAAGAAGCCGAAGAAGGAGGCCCATGTCAAAGGAACACTCGTTCATGGATGAAGTGCGATCCCCGCTTCCCCCGCAGAGAGAGGCAACTCCACCTACTATCAAGATTCGACGTAATAAGTAAGGTGCTTAAGGTACATATTCTGAGGCTATCTTGAACTGCAGAGATAATTCTATCACTCAATGGAATGGGCGTAATTTTATGGTGAAGAAATTTTTACCTCATTCAACTTCCATTAGCTTCTCATATTCAAATAAACGCTAGCAACCGCTTACCTACTTACACCTATATTATTATACATTGAGTTTCATTCTTTTATTCCCCTTCTTAGGTGAGGCGCTACTACCCCTGAGATGTGGGGACGCTCCCCGTAGACGGCGAGCCTATCCCGTCCGAGAAGACATCCGACTCACCTGTTTTACCTAAAGCTCATATTCTATGATCCGTGGCGCTTAGTTATATTTAAATTAAGCATATATACCATAATCTAACAATGATGTTATTCCCGGACGACAAAAGCCTTCCTACTACATCAGGACTTTCCCAAGCTTGGATGACTGTGGTTGCAGAAAATTAATGTGAATGGTGCCTGGAATATAGATAGGTAGATAAAGGTGAATAAGGAGGAAAACCGGTAAAATGAGGGCCATTACATAAAAAATATCTACATTAACGGGTAGAAGCAATATTACTTCAATATAAAGCTTACATACCTAGGTATACATAATCCCTATTCGACTCAGGTTACACAGTTTCGAAACGGTGTCAGCACATATCATTGAGCAGCATTCTAAATTTAAACATTTGCACAACCAGGCATCGAGTTTCAAAGGCCCCCATCTTCGAGACCCCTTCTTATTCTAAATATAAGTTTACTTAGTCCAGTAAAGGTAGAAAGCCATAAGGTAAAGCTCCTAAGGATACCCCGACTTGGAACCTAGATACAAAGGCAACAGTCATTTTATGATATTGCATATTCTTCTCCTTAATATTTTCTACTACAATACCCACCTAGCACCCACTACCCTCTCATGAGGATTCCAATGTGTGGTTACACGGAGCCCTGGGGGGAGTAAAACCTCAAACGAATGCGCATGCAGCCCGATGGCACTTTCAGGGGAACAGGTCGCCTATCTTTAAGAAAATCACTTAGCTTGATATTATCCCTTCGGCCAAATGGCTACGCAGCAGGTATTAGAAGTCTCGTACAATGGTTGTTTTAGGCGAAAGGCACGAAGTGGGAATCATTGCTACCGTTTCGGGCACATTCAGTGTTATCCTATACTTTCTCACTTAGCGGCGTAGTGATTTCTCAAGAAAATGTTGACAATTGTCCTCGCGAAGTTCACCTCCAGTTCTCATTCCACTTACGCCTAGCTTGCCTATTTTGCTTTGTCCGCCAAGACTATGGCACCACAAGCTACCGAAACCACATTAGAAATAATCTCGACTGCCATCTCATTTCTTGGTCCATTGCCTACGACTTTCAAGGCACCAAGAACATGTGGTACAACCACTTACACCTGGTTTACAGGTGGAGATACCACAATCTGGGAAATAGCTCCCCAAACTTCTGATGATCCGACTTGTTTACCTCCTAATTGGGTCGTCAATGGCTATTATTCTCCGGCACTTTGTCCCTACGGATATACCAATGCCTGCTCCATGACGAATACCGGTGTCGAGACAACGATTTGCTGTCCAACGTAAGTTGAGGGGAAGCCTATCTCGGCTCAAGAATGAAATTGACTAATCTTCCGTCAGTAATCAAAACTTCGCCTGCTACTCGACACTCGCGTATGACAGATTCGTCTGTAGCTCCTTTGTACCGCCGAGCATCATGACTATGGGCAAATTCGCACCCCGGGATTCCATGTCATTCGGGGCTGTCACTCATGTAACACATGAGAATACACGTGAGAATAGACATTCCAGGAGCTGGAGTGACACCTATTTCGAGGGATCGAATAATGTACAGGTATATAACGGTATAGAGGTACACGATGGTGTAACCGTGTCTAAGGGCATAACGGTATCCAATGGTAGAACCGAATCTACTGCCATAACCATGTCCGATGGTATAACCACTCCAAACGAGGATACGTCAGTCCCCACAATCACGCCAGGTCCACACGTCACGACTAGCTCAGCAAACGACGGCACGAGTGAATCAACAGCGTCATCACTCCCCACGCCAACCCTAGCCTCTTCCACCTCGGAAAGTACCACCGTATTTACTGAATTACCAGGCCATACCCTTTGGGCATACAGCATTCAAATACAAAAAGCAATATCAACGGAATCCATTTCATTATCTCCTTCAGGTATTTCCACGCCAGGCTCTTCTACCACGACTATTTCCTCCCGGGCCGGGTCAGGATTGCCGAGCGCGGCTCCTCCTACTCCTTCCAACAGCACGTTATCCGTAGCTGCTTATGTGGGCATCGCAGCGGGAATTCTTGGAGCTTTGATCCTTGCGGCTATAGGCACCTATTTTTTTATACGTGGGCGTAAAGGACGAAACGTGCCACTTTCTGAACTAGACGGCAAACCAGTTCGTCCTTTTTCAATTCACGAGCTTGATGAGCAACGCAATCCATCGGAGATGCCTGCGTGGAATGAGCATGAACCTCGGGGACCTAATAGACAAATGGTGTGGGAACTTCCAGCATGAAGTTATACATCGTAGTTTTTCGGAAGAAAGAGGGGACAGGAAGAAGGGGGTTATATGAAGAGTACCCTATAATGCCAATATAACCAAGAAATCCCATTCCTTTGGCTACGAATAATGCAACGGAAGAGTTGGAAATAATCTTGGCACCCTATCATTTTATAGGAAGACCTAATTCACCAAATTCAATATTAAGAAGAACTTCCCCTTTATTGGAGTGTATATGATAATTCCCTGCTTAATTTAATAGCCCCACGGATTACCTGCCCCTCATAGGTACCTTTGTAAGATTATATGGCGACATGGAAACTATTTTACATTTAAAGAACATATTAGGAGTCTAATAGAGCAAGATAAGTCCTACATGGAGATAATGCCGCTTTCAATATGCCATCTCTCTTAGGCAAAGATGATTATACATCCAGGATGAGAACCGAACTACTTTCGCATCGACAAATCTCCAGCCCAGATCAGCAACCCAAATAGTAATAAACCAGAAAGTAACCGTGGTAACCAAAACCCCTGTGAAGTACTGCAATTTCGTATCATATCCCGTTAGTTCCACGCAGAATTTGCCCATCCGGAAGCCAAAGCTGTGTAGGATAGCCAAGTGTACGAGATAGAGCGAGTAGGATATCCGGCCAAGGTATTGCGAAAAGCTACAAGTGAATATGCGTTGTAAAAACGGCGCCCGGTCAATAGATAGTACGAGCCAGACAGCGGCAATCGAAAGCCAGAAGTGATCTGGCTCACCGGCTTCGCGCCAACGATCGGGGATCATCGAGGCTAGGATTTCAAAGCCAGGCGTCTCGGCGCCGCCACGTTCCAGCTTGGGCATGCCCAGCAAATAGAGCGCGCCTATAAATGAAATCAAGGAGCTCGCTATAACCACATATGCCCACCACCGATACGCAGTGGACATTGTGACCAGCGAATGGCGTCGCCGTATCCCCGCCTCAGAGTCTCCATTTCTATTATACTCTTCGCGCTTAGGAAAATGAACCTGCAAACCCGCCAGAAGCATACCGCCAACAAACAGAAACTCAGCCCAATGGACGAAGCAGAGGCAATACAGTGCCACGCCAAACGCAATGAGAATCCGAACCCCATTACGGACTCTCGATAAAGCAAGTAGAAACCCGAACACGATGAGGGAGCTTCGGAATTCGATGGGAAGCGTCCACAGCGCATTGTTATAAACCCATCCCGTTGCATCGCCTGTAAAGGGGTCGCAGAGACGCACGACAGCGCCGCCGAAGTCAAGAATCTGC
>KZ111266.1:88320-163784 GCA_002120335.1 Hypoxylon sp. EC38
TCCGGGTATACTTTCTCCATCTCCGTATTGGCCTATATATGCTAAGAGTATGCAAGGAAGGCAGAGGGCGACAGCCGGTATGAAAAGCCGAGGATGCCGCCGAAACGTAGACGATGCCAAAGCATGGTACGCATCTGGAAGTTTGTCTTGGCGGAGCAGACTCAGGGGTTTGTAACTAAGGGCGTAGCCGGAAATCACGAAGAACACCATAACATTGGGGAGACCGGATATCGAAAGCCGGATGATGGGGAATCGGATGAAAGGGTCGTTAAACCCGGTCCAGCCGTTGTGGAGTTCCCATGAGAAGAATATCAGGGATATGTGGTGCCATACCACGAAGAATGCCGATATGCCGCGTAGGCCGTCTTGATTCTCATATTAGAACCCGCTTTGAGAAGGTATATTAGATAGTGATTCCACTCACCTAACCAAGCTGTACTACGGAGATCTTTAGTTACTGTATTAGGGTCACTGGTGTGAAGGAAGCTAGGCAGAAGCACAACGAGCTTCTTGATATAACCCCCTATTGCTAGGTGCTTCTTTTGTGGGGGTTGGGATTCTTTGGCTTCGTCATCATCATAAAGTTCCAATGGACCCAACTCATCTTCTTCCTTGTGCTGATCTGTATCGCTGCTTAGGCGAAGATATCCAGTACGACTGCCAAATTTCTGTCGAATCCATCCAGGAGCGGCCAGCATTTCGAACATAGAATAAGCGGGAAAGAGTTGAGCATGAAGTGAATAATATGAATAGAAATGATAGAATTGCTGTATGGTAGTAAGATTAATGTATATCTAGACACTACCCATCATTGGGGATATTAATGTATTCGGTCTTCTCATTCATCCTGAATGAAAAGGTAACACCTCACGTTTTTTGGTTTCGAGACCATTGTACAGAACAGTTCGGCGCCGGTGACCTCAAAGCACAGACGATTACAAGACCATTCTCAGACTTCAGTGCCGCACCTCAATGACATTATGGATGACTCACGGCATTGCCGACTTATTCCTATCTGCTTCAAGCGCCGTGGAGAATGCATATCTTTAATATGGCAGCGCGTTATCTTAGGTAATGTTCCTGCAAGCTCGGGACGTTCCTCAACAATGCACTTAAGTTAGTCTACTCGACTGTAATGCTCAACCTCTTAATACCAGTTCCTATTTTGCCGCTACATCTTTGTTCCAAGCTTGTACGTCGTTGTATCTGTCTCATACTAATCAAGGTTTTGTCACCGGATTCTTGTAGATAGCGCCTATTGAAGGCCACACATGCACAACAAGTAATGAGGCTTACTGTCATCAAGTGATACACATAGTATGCCATTGCGGCTAACACCTAGATTTCCAAGATTACCGTTTGTGTGTTACGTGGTACTCACCTATGGTCATGTTACACAGATGGACGTAGTCCGCTATTATGCACAGAGAGATTTCCCAGGAACTAAGAGACGATTTGGTTGTAGTAGAAAGCCTAGCCATCGAGAGTAATGCATCCGAAAGGGACTCCATGTAGGCAAGTGCAAATATTCAGAATTCATCGTCAATCTGCGTACTCAAATAATATGATTTGGTTCCCCTAAATGCTTAGTATAAGACAATCGCTCATCATGATACCGCCCAGCCAGCCGTATTCCACGACTCTGATTTTTAAGTCTTCACCCCTATCCCCCGTTCCCCCGAGAGCCATTCTTTACCACCATCCCCCTAAACCTCATTACTAGGATACTCCACAGTCGTACTCGGCAAAAACTCCTCCTTAATACTCCTCAAGCTCACAAACCGACTCACGATATTCACGCTCCCCGCCTTATCATTCGTGCCGCTGGCTCTAGCGCCACCAAACGGCTGCTGGCCCACCACGGCGCCCGTGCTCTTGCAGTTAACATAGAAGTTCCCCGCCGCGTTCCGGAGCGCGTCCTCCGCGACGCGGATAGCCCTGCGATCGGACGCGAACACGGCGCCCGTGAGCCCGTACTCGCTCGTCCCATCGACGAGCCGGCACGCATCCTTGAACGCTTGTTCGGGGCTGCCCTTGGTATCGTCGTACACGTACACCGTGAGTATCGGGCCGAAGAGCTCCCTGCTGAGCAGCGGGTGCGTGGGGTTGTTAGTCTGATAGATAGTCGGGTGGACGAAGTACCCCTTACTACCATCGTACTTGCCGCCCGCAAGCAACTCGAGCTCCGGGTCGTTCTTGGCGTCCTCGATAACGCCCGCCAGCTTCTTGAAGCTGGGCTCGTGGATCACGGGGCCGATGAAGTTCTGCGGCTCCCAGGGGGCGCCGACCTTGAGCGCGCTGGTCTCCTTGACGAGTTTTTCCTTGAACTCGGGCCAGATGGACTTGGCTACGTACAGGCGGCTGGTGGCGCTGCACTTCTGGCCCGAGTACTCGAAGGCGCCGCGGACGGTGTGCACCACGGCGTTCTGGATGTCGGCCGAGGGGTGGACCAGATGGAAGTTCTTGCCACCCGTCTCCCCGACGATGCGCGGGTACCCGATATAACGGCTCTCGGCGATGCCTTGGCCGATCTGCCCGTACAGCTTGCGGAACACGGCCGTGCTGCCTGTGTAGTGTAGCGCGGCGAACTGCTTGTGCGCGAGAACCGTCTTCGTCACCTCCTCGGGGTTTCCAGGAACGAACTGGATAACATTCTCCGGCAGGCCCGCCTCGAGCAGGATCTTATGCACCAAGTGAGCTGCGGCAACAGCGGAGTCGGAGGGCTTCCAGACCACCACGTTACCCAAGAGCGCCGGTACTCCAGCCAGGTTACCTCCAATAGCGGTAAAGTTAAAGGGGCTGACCGCATATACGAAGCCCTCTAGAGGTCTGTACTCGATGCGGTTCCACAGGCCGGCCGAGTTGTGAGCGGGCTGTTGCGCATATAGCTCCTCAGCATACTGGACGTTGAAACGGAAGAAATCGCACAATTCTGCCGCGGCGTCGATCTCGGCCTGCCATGCGTTCTTCCCCTGACCGAGCATGGTAGTGGCCATGATCTCGTATCGGTACTTCGTGGAGATGAGATCGGCTGCCTTGAGGAACACGGCTGCTCTGTCGGCGAAGGGGAGCTCTTCCCACTCCGGCTTAGCAGCCAGGGCTGCCTCAATGGCGTTGTTAACATCGGAGGGACTGGCGAGAGAATACTCCGCTATCGCTGTAGCATGGTCGGAAGGATTATGCTGGGTGGATTTTTGTGATGATCTAACCTATTCGACAGGTCAATAATTAAGAATATAAACGAGCATTGGAATTATATACCTCTTTTCCCCCTATGAAGAGTGGAATATCTATTGTGCCCTTCTTCTGTTGCGCCGCAATTGCAGCCAAAAGACCTTCTCTTTGCGCGGAGCCTTTCGCATAATGGTGCTATATGTCATGTCAATTACTTAATTCCCATGAATATTCAATAGGTCAAGAAGGACGTTTGGGTAACGTACATTGGGTTCGTTTGAGACCTTCGGTATCTTGAAAGTAGCCAACGCGGTCATCCTGGCGCTCGTTGTGCTCAAGGTTCTCGCATTCCTCGTGGATCGAAGGGCAGGTAGACATCGCGAGCAGACTCTCGAAGAAAGGGTCGAACTCTGCAATGCCCTCGCGAGGCCGTAGCTCTTCGTTGCGGCCGCCATATTGAGGACAAGATAGGAATAATTGCCGCTCGGTTTAGTTTTCCAACAATGCAGAAGGCCGATTTCTAGCAGTTATATCTAGAAAAGCTACGGCGGAGTTGCAGCGAGAAGGGTATATTGAATGATACTAAATTTGAATAATTGGATAATGTAGATAGGTAACTTATTAAGTATGTATAATAGATCAATGAATGAAGCTTCATCGGCGCAGTGTCTCCGATGATAATGATGTATGAGCTCGCTTTGTCGCGGCATAGCCAACAATCTTGCGGGGCAACAACGCTGCGAAATCCCAATTGAAAGGAATGGCCAATGAGAGGCCCGATATTAGCTGCGGGTAAGCCGAATTCGGCATGAGCTTCTAAGCCGCCTACTTGACTTATAACTTCGGCAGCCCGAGCCGAGCCACTAGAAGCTTGGTTTTCCGATTAGAACGGCTGGACTAATACCCCTGATCAAGCCCATGTATCTCAGTTTTGTTAATTCCTTTAGCGATATCTACTTTATCATTCATGAGCTGGTGGGATGACCTTGGCACACGCATCGCCAAAGCCAGGGAGGGCGGCCTGATACAGAAACATATCGTATCATTGCACACTGCAAACAGTATTATCAGCTATAAGAGTTAACGTACACATGTACCCAAGGGTTTCTCAAGAAAATGCATCAATGTACTCCTCTCCATGGGGTATTCTTTTCTTCCGTCTCCTTTTGGTCTGGATGTATATGCCCTTCATCTTCTCTCGAACTAGGCTCTAAGCCAAGGCCGCGGAGGATCACGGCTCCACCGCCCTACTCAAAATATGCGTTCGTTTGTCGTACTGACTGCGAACTACACGGCAAGCACTCCGAGACAACCCGTCTCGCACCAAATGCGAGCCAAAATACATTTTCATGCGCAATAACAACAGCCCCAGCGGGCTAACCTTCAGTGACTTCCCTGAGGCACTTCGGGTACTGAAGGTACGGAGCCCGGCATCGAGGGTATGCTGCTTGCCGGAATGGTACTTGCGGCGCCAGACGTACCCGGTCGGCTTCGGTGAAGATGGTGAGAGTGTACATTAGTACCATATTTCCCAGCCTCGTAGGAAAGCGCGGGAATTGTTAAACCATACGGCTCAGTCCTGCCCTCTTTGTCGTGCTGGTCGATCTCTACCCGAATGCACACGTCAAGACCGCCATCGTTGCTCTTGCCATGAGTCTCGGGGTTAGCCGCCTTGTGTTTGGTACCTGCGCCAAACTCGCCTTGCGACAGGAATGAGTGGCCATTTTTACCATCAAACTGATTCTCTGACGGATTGAGATCTAGAGTTCCGGTATGGCCGTCGGTATGAGCAGAGTGGTTGTTCGGCGAGTTTTCTGTGAGAATGGCATAGTTTCGACTGGGCATAGTGACATTGTTCGAAGATCGTGTCTTGTTAGAATTGCCGGGATCTTTATCGAAGAGCGCCATGAGCGTCTCATCCGTATCCGCGTCTAGATGATGAATCTTGTTACGGCTTGCTAAGAGATTGGCAATTGCTGCCGGCGGGGGCTTGTTAACTATCGCAGAAGAGACCACGTTGACTATATAACGATGATCTTTCTCGACAGGGATATGCAAATTCGGGTTCGAGTAAAATCGCCCAAGAGCTGCTAGATGAACATCACCGCCAAGGATGGTGAGGCGTATCGAGAACTCTGAGCAGAGAGATTGCAGCCGCTTAACTAGAGCATTTCGCTCCTTTTTGTGGGTTCTAGCCGTGTAGTGATCATCCAAATCATCAAGGAGATCCACGCTACCGTCAAAGTGATTAAAAACGCCACCACCTGTTATAATTGTAAATAACCACAGTAGATAAACTAGACCAAGGCTTACTTACCGAATCCAAATCGTCGGTTTAGGAACTTGACGGGCGCAATCAGGGGGCTGCTGAATACGTTCTCAAGCCAGGTAAGTCGCTAGCATGGTTAGCTGATTGCCATGATCTAAAATGTGCAGAGAACCTACCGGATAGGCAATTGGAATACCCAAGAGCAAAATCAAGTGCCTAAAGGGTTGGCCGGTTGCCGCCGCCGCTCCGAGCTCATCCCTTACTCGGTTGAAAATGAGGTCGTATGTCTCAGGATAGTTGACTTGGTGCCGTGTACGCTCGGTACGGGCATCAATGCCCATAAACGCAATTCTAGCGCCGAGCTTGCTAAACATGTTCATGGAGTGCTCGGCGACATATGGTCCAGGTTTGCTACCGATGATGTAGGACGAGTCAAAAGCCTGTGGCCTAACATACGTATCTACGAGTTGTGTAGGATCATGTTCTCCCCCATGTTCATGGGTCTCTGGCGCATCTGATGTGTATGTTGACGCAGGTGGCGCCAAGTGATGCTGGAACAACATGTAGTATTTGTGAGCAGTTCCACCAATACCTCGAAAGACATCGCACTTCATGAACTCATTGACATACGAACCAAACCCATCGATTATATCATGGTCATCCCAGATGTTCAACTGCGGTATTTGCCCGTTGGCCGCCGCAAAAGGCTCGGTCGAATACCACCTGATGTAGTTCTTCAGGTAGTAATCATCGCAAGCTGCTCGGAGGCTCTCGGGGAAGGGAAAATCGCGTCGCTTCTTTGGATTCCCTATATCCGTCCACTCACGCAGAGGTCCCTTAACTCTGATACCATCATTGTAGATTTGATCACCGCCTCCTATCATAACGTGGAAAGGTGCTCTCTCATGACTTCTCATCACATCATTCCATAGCGCCGGCCCACTCCAGGCCTCTTCGTCCGTGCCAACACTAAAGCCATTGCACGAATGGAACATAATCCGCATGGACTCGTCAGCGGCAGGAACGAAGAAGTAGTTAGTCCTGGGTTTTGTCTCGCTTTTGTAACGAACATCGGCAATCGAATACGCCCATTTCGTTTCGTGACCAGCTATGTCACACACCAGGGAAAACTCCCAAAACGTGTTTCTGGGGTCGGAATAGAGGCAAATGCCCGGTATGTCAGTGCCGTGGTTGCTCCGAATCTGATTGGAACCATTCGTCTCTCCATTGGTAGCTGATTCATCTACGCGCCCTAGACTTAAAATTGGCTGAAAGGTCTGGACTTTGCCGCCACCCTTGGTGACGATCAAAACGCTACCGTGCCAAGTCTTGTCTTCCATGCGTCGATAGTTCAACAGGGGACCACAGACGATCTCTTTCCCGTCATCAGTACCAACGCCCTCATGCACACCATCACTGTTCCCAATAACAATGGGTTTGTAGTTTCCCGACCCATTCGTCGGTGGTCGGTCGCCCTCGATTCGGCTCTTATTGAAGAAGTCGGAGAGGTCCCGCGAGTGTCCGCTAGAGCTATGGGGGTCTCGGGCGACAGCGGCGCGCGCAAATGAAGAAGATTCCTGATGTCTCCATCTAGTTGCCGAGGCATAGGGGTTGGGTGTCTCCTCGTCGTCGCGGGTATGATCATGCCCGTGTGCGGCCATGGTGCTTTACAATTCGGTAGGGCTGAAACAACCGTTTCTCAAGCGGTCACTTCTTTTAGATGTATAGGTTTCTACTTAAGCAATGAACGCTTGGGCGTAGTCTGGAAACTTCTTTTCTCTTCAGTCGGTGTGCTGACGATGCTGACTAGTTAGTGTTGTGAAGTGTAGGCTGCCAACGCGAAATGTCGAGCTCTCGACGTGAAGGTCGAGGAACGCGCAGCGCGACAAATTTCTTTATTTTGGATATGATGTCTACAGGATCCGTCGCACAATTGAAAAATAGCGGAACACAAATTTCGGGTGCATGCACCAAAGCATGGAATTAAGAGGCGTTGATAAGGTACGCAACAAGTTCGAGGGATCAGGGTATCGACTAAATAAACAGGGACTCCGACGTATGCCAAGAACAACAACAGATCCTCGAGACAGGGTCCAACAAAGGGAAGGGAAGAAGGAAAAAAAGAAAATCAATTGAGATTCAAAAATGCCGATATATTGTTATTAGTAATTACATGTAGGTTCAGCCCTCACTGGAGAAAACGAAACATCAAATCGATGAAACCGAAAAGAAGGGGGTTAAGAAAAAAAGTTTGGGTGAGATTATGAGACAATGTGCCGATTCCGAACAATGAAAATCACAACAAGAATGAAATCTCACGATCTGCAGTTTCCGTTGTCAGCAGCGATGATCCTTCCCACTCAGTGAAGCTAGCATAGGGCAGCCTGAAGCTAAGCCGACCTCAGCATGCAGTCGCCGCTACATCTCATTGGAGCAAAAGTGGGGCATGGTAATGATTCAGGTCAACGGCGAGTGGCCAGTTAGTTATTCTGCTGTGGGTCAGTGGTCGACGCTTCTTTTCCCAGTGGCTCATCTCAATTTGGAGCAACCCATTGTCAGGGACCTGATCAGAAGGTACAGACCGCCCTTAAGCACGTACCTCCCCTAAAAACAGGGGAGTCCTCTCAGGGACGCAGCCTTGTCGGAGTTTACAACTCAAGAATTCTTGGCTTCATCTCATCTGACATGATGTGGAATGATATTGCAGATATTAGAGCTCGTACAAACCAATAGACTATCCGGCATTAACCCGTAATACGCGTCCAAGCCGAACTTGCATCTCGTTCGGATACACGGCAAATCCATATTTATAAGTGCATATATAGATAAGTAAGGCGCTTATATGTTGTTTTATCCCGAGAATATTGTTAGTATAGTCGTTAGACACATCACGCGCATTACTAAAATATTTCATATCAGGTCTATCTTGGAAACCTATCTCGCCTATTTCAAAGAGTGACGTAGGTACCATATAGTTGGGACAGACTGGATGCTATGTGCAAACTCGTATTAAGTTACTAGGTAGGTACCTAACTGTAATTTCCTGCTGCACTGGAAATGTTTTTTTATCTATATTCTATCATATGCAATTGTTGTACATGACTTGCGTAGGCATCATCGTATTATGTACAAGTCGTCATCGGGTAACGAGTAGATTCGTGCATCTCTCAACGCCCGGCAGCTGGTCGGGGTAGCGTCTTGTCAGGACTGTTTTCCTTTAACTGCATAGCCTTCTCAAGCGCACCCATGGTCTTTAATTTCTCTGCCCTAATCCTGGCTTTCTCGTCCATATTCTTCTTAACGAGATCTGCGCCGACAGCGCCAGCGAGAAGACCACCCAAGTGCGATGCAATGTCAATATTGTGACCCCTTCTAGAGAACAGCGGAACGATGTGTAGTCCAAGTATTAACCCGATGAAGGCGAGGCCTTGTGGCCCGGACATTGGATCGGGCGGGTATCCAAACAGCTTAAACTCGTCATACTTGTGTAGCCAGAAAAAGGCTGCGACGACGCCATAGACCGCCCCTGAGGCTCCGAGTGTCGTGAACTCTAAGCCTCTTAGCAGCACCAAATTTGCTAGACTAGTCATGAAGCCTAGGACTCCGGATGCAAAATATATGGCAAGAAAGTTGCCTCTGCCAACCTCATCATGGAGTCGGGTGCCGAAAAACCAAAGTGCGATCATGTTCAGGATGGTATGGCTAAAACTGTGATGGGAAAACATAGCTCCCACCAACTGGAAGGGGCGCGGCGTCGCAGCTACCATGATAAAGTAGCGGTTGAGAAGTCTCCATAGAGGTGGTAACCTCCAGGCAACCCAGACTGTCAGATTGATCCCAATGAGGGCGAGGCAAGTCGCCGCGGCCGGGGGGATATCCGGCCATAATCTCGACGAATGCCTAGGAGGTGTATATGTGACAGCGAACGCAGCGCATCCTGCAAGAACCAAGATGGTCATCGCAACGGAAGGAAGTAGACGTTCCCAAGTTTTCATCTTAGGAGGTTCCTTGATATCAGAAGTTGCACGCTCTACCCATTTCTTCATAAATGGACTCAACTCCTTTGGCTTCTGGAACTCAGTCTGTAGAGTTCCGATATTACCCAAGGCCTCCTCTTCCTCGCGCTTCTTCTGTTCTTCTGCTAGCCGTTTCTCCTCCGCTTCCCGTTTCGCAATGTTCCGGGCGCGGATTCGGTCAAAAGCGCCAATTCCATAAGGAGAGTCACTTTTACTCGGTCTCGGAATTCGTCCCATTGGAACTTCTACCTTTTTCGCCACTATGTCGGAAGGAGGGCCATGCGGACCTGTTCCTTCAGACTGTTCACCGGCTTTTCTTTCTTGTTCTTGCTCTTCCAGATACTTAAGCTCGTCCTCAGCTCGCAAGCCTGCATTGATGACTTCATCTACGGGTATATTCGTACGCAGGTATTCCAAGGCCTTTGCCTTGTCTGCCTTGCGGAAATGAGCCGTGTTTACTTGGAGATTCGGGTCTTCTAGAGTCCCTGCCACTCGGCGGCCATGCAATATCCTTAATAGTTTGTTGGCTTGCTGGGCCGGAAGATGCGGGCCAAAGATCTGATTGACCTCCCTTTGGTTAAGGTCTTCTTTTCGGAATGGGAGTCCGTCGGCATCCTCGTACGAATCGGGTATCTCGGTGTAATGCGTAATGGCACGGAATCTAGACAGCCTTCGAACAGGTACGAGAGGTAAAATATTAGGTGGGCGGCAGTTAGTCAGAACCCTCGAGGGGTTCGTAACCGCTCGGCTACTATATCGAAAGCATGGCGTTATGAGATTATGCCTCGTCAAGAATGAACGAACTGCAGAAGATATCACCGACTTCCCGAAGTTGCCCGCGACAGCCGGTACGCCAAGGCGAAAACTTGACGCCGGAGGGTATAAAAGGAAAATAGACATTATAGACAGATCATACCGTCATGTCGTTGAATTTCCCTTTATCCTCGTAAGATCCATGAGGGTGATGAGGGTGAGATAGACCTGACCCGGGCGTTATATGCTAATAGCATTCGCGAATTCTTTATCGCAACTAATTTTAATGGATTTGGAGGGTGGTGAGCCGCGGCAATTTCCATTGACGGATGACGCATCGTATGGATTACCTAAACATCAACCCAACTTTTAACTCAGAGAGTGTGGATCAGCTATTTACATAAACCCCGAGTTTGACAATTTTGTATGCATTAATAAGCGTATTACATAAGAATTATATCCTTATATTCGGATTCCGGGGTCATGATCGCCTTGAATCGCAGAGCTGAGAGACAGCCCTTGATATTAAACCACCATGTTTTAGTAAAACATGGCCTACCATAAATCACAGCTCTCCAATATCGGCTTGCTCCTCGAAAGCCGCGACAGGAGAGGCATCGAAATTTCTTATCAAATCATAATAAAATCTCACAGCTTCCAAATGCGACTGCATATCGATCCGTTCATCAACCGTATGAGCATTAGCAGTGTGCCCTTGGCGAGTAGGCGTCCAGCGGTAGACATGACTAGTCAAATCTGGGGATATCCAATGTTAGCAATACCATGAGTAGATCATGTGGATAGTCCAAAGCTTCACTTACTCAGATAGTGCCGAGTATCTGTATTACCCGTCATTAATTCTCCTACAGGAACTACCTTCCCATCAAAAGCAAAACTGTGTTGAATCGTTCCCGAAAAGATGTCCCAAATTGGCCCAGACGTAGGCGCGATCGGTGCAACCAGAGTAGCTTGGGATGATGTGAGCACGAGTGTACCATTATAGTCCACTTCATACATCGGATCCACGGTGCCGTTCTCCATGTACTCATCCAGGTCGATATCTGGGTTGTGATCCTCCCCTTTGAATGCGCTCACTGTCAATCCGAACTTCTTCACAATAGGCTTAATCTGCTTTAGGATATTGGCCTTCACCGCTGAAATTGAGTCCTGCGGTGCAATACGATGGTTGACGCCGATCTTGATGTACTCGGGCATGGCATTGATCTTCACTCCTCCGAGGAAATAGTCCACGGACTGGGAGGTCTGTATGCGATACTGGGTGGCACGATCGAGCGTTGCTAGTTCCTCCGTCAATGCTTCTAAATCACCCTTATTTAGCAGCTTAGTGATATTTGGGGCTGCATCTGGCGAGTACTTCGCCTGGCAAACGAAATGATTATAGATTGGTGATCCTTTGATAAGTTTGGGCTTCCATGGGTTGGATTCCAGTTGGTTAACAAACTCGGACATAATACCGATGCCGGTGTGTGGGAAAGGGGTCGATGAATGGCCTCCATTAACATAAAGTTCTAACCATATGTCGACGTGGCCCTTTTCCATGACAGCAGGAAGAGCATCTGCAACATATAATTAGTTAAAGGGTCCAATCAGGTATGATTCAATATGCTCACATAGAGTATCATTGCCAAGTAGCTGTAAACCCATTCCTCCTTCATCAAGGATCAGGGCTACCGAGTTAGGCCCATATTGTTGTTCTAAGTATCGCCCAATATAACCAGCTCCCCTCCGACCTCTGGTATATTAAAAGATATTGTGTTAGCATTTTTATCCTTCGTTTCTAAGATATACTAAATATTGCCTTCTTAACCACGATAGCGACGAAATAAAAACGCTTCACTTACTATTATAACGTTAGCCAATTTATATATTATAAAAATATAGGGGGGATTTTAAAAATCAAGGTCTAAAATGCCACAACGACATGTTTTTATACTCACCGAACACTCCTCGTCGAATCCGAGAGCGAGAATTATAGATCGTCTCGGCACCCAGAGGGGGTTTGAGAATAGTGTTTCCAGAGCAGAAAAGAGGCCAGTCAAACTGTTCTTGTCGTCGGATGCACCTCGTCCCCATAGATACCGTCCGTCAAAATGGGCCGAGAACGGCGGATATTTCCAAGTTGAGACATCAGCGACGGGCACCACGTCTTGGTGGGCAGCTAGCATCAGTGGTTTGAGCGCAGGTTCCGTTCCTTTAATCGAGTATACTAGACCGAACGTGTTCACCGTCTCACGAGCCATACGAAGATGGCTACACAATGCGGTCAGTCAAAAACCAAGCAAATATCATAACGCATTTAGCTATACAAGGGAGTGGCCATGCCTCAAACACTTACACGTTAGGGTACAAAGCAGCGAATGCTTTGTGTAGGTCATAGAAGACATTCCATCTAGGATCCTCACCGGGTTCTCCATTATCGTCATATGAAATAGACGGGATCTTTACAATAGTGGAATGTCTTTTGACCTGGAGTTGCAATGCCTTATCATCGGAGAAGAGATCTCGAGCAGCCGGTAGGCCATCTTTAGAAGGGTCTAATGCAGGCGGGATTTCACATTTAAAGTCGGTTTGTACAACATCTTCGAGGACTGCTTGTGGTTCGTTTTGGAGAATTGAGCGACCTTGAGTAACGGTCGCTAAGGCGCTGGCCACGAGAGCTAATTTGGACACAATCATTGTAAGACAATTGAGTCGCCGAGAATCAGAAGGGTGGAATGGAAATTTCAAGTTCTACATTGGGAATTAGATGGTAACAAAAGGTTTTTGTTTAGCACAGCTACAACAGCTACAACAGCTACCCCGACCCCCGAATTCATGTTGTAATGAATGACATTGATATTGGTTCATCTTGCGGGGACGGTAACTCTGAACGGCCAATTCGAACGGGTTTAAGCGTCGCTCATGAAGATAAGGGATGAACTGTACGTAATCCATGCTTTAGGAAGATTCCGAAATACAGGGTCCTTATCGCATCATTCAAGTTTCGCTCAACAGCCGAAAACTCCAGCTGCCAAAGAGGGAGAAAGATACGACGCAATCTGAGATTGTAGACGATCTATTTCAAGCTCCAATTCCGAGAATCGGTACGGGCATTGCCCCGCATGCCCCCGCACCAGGTACCTATTTCAGATGGCCCAAGCTCCTTCAAAGTCCCCGCAGAAAAGTTTCCGGGACCTCTTATCGATAGCTCGTTGCCTCTCACTTCGACACAGGCTTCTAGGAGGGGCTGTAGAGGTACGTACTTTCTTTCAGGCAGCTTCTGTATTGCGACAACATCAAGGTCAATTTTTATCAAGTGTTCTGTTCCGAAACTCTTGAAATCTCCAACTTCCACGTGGCTCGTACCGAAAAAACAAATATTCCTGCCAATATCACCATGTCTGCAGAATCACAACCCATAGACCCAGCTCGCTTTGCCGAAGCTTTGAAAGAACTACCAGCCGAGAATCTTGCCCTGAAAGTCCTAGAGATACGCAACGCGATAGCTCACCTGGACTATGCCATCGCCGAGTTGAAACCGTATGCGGAAGGCCGACCCCCACTGCTAAACGAAGGCGAAACCGCCGAGCCAGACCAAGAATGCATCGACGCCATCGCCGAGAACGAGGTCGTCATCGCGCGGATGCAAAACCGCATCGAGATGATACGCGCTGAGGTAGAGCGCCGCGGGCTTAGCTGGCGCGAGTTCCAAGGGAAGCCGGACGAGGAGAAAGAAGAGGCTTCGGCCGCAACGGATATGGCAAACGGGGAGTCTAGCAGCTCGACAAACGGGGTAAATGGGCACGGGGTAAGTGGAGAGGGACAACACCCTGCGTGGCGAGATGGTACGTTCCAGACAGGAACTATAAGCCAGCTTGGTGAGGAGGAACGTGAACTCTTGAGACAGCTACAGAGCCGGATGCCACCTGAAGATGATGAGGATCCAGAGGGTGGTATGCATTTATAAGCTAGCTACTGATTTCCTTTCCGGTGCGTCAGATTTAGGAGAGGCGGGATAGGCATGTCACTTGGGGGTTCTTTTTCTAAACAGCAAGCATCATTGGCGTTACGGGGCGGGATATGACGAAGACAGTCTCAAAACTTCTCGTCGGTAGAGGCTGGATGTATTATGCGGAGCCAAGAAAAAAAGAAATGGGGAAGCAATGAAGCCATGATGTTGAGCACTATTAGATGATTAAGGTCTGTTTCTGGCTGGTTCGATATAATACCAAAAAGGGAGGAAACGCCGAAGTCGGGAATGATAATATTCGGACTTAGAAAGAATGTATGGTTGATCGCCGATTCTCTCTGCGACGTTTTTCTTAATAGCTAAAAAATGGGTTCTAAAGAATGAACATCCCCTGGTGTACCCCCTCAATGACTTATCAACCCCTCGGAAGTAAACTCGATAGTATCTTCTACTAATATCGCTCAGACTCATAATCTTAAGTTCTGCAGACGCACTGATGATAATAGTATTCAGTTTGATGGAGTCGGGTTTCATACTCAATAGCTCATCGTCCTCATGCACATATACCACAAACGATCCTAGCAGATTATATCAAAAGTTATACGATGTAGAACGTAGAAGGAAAGCGGAAGAATAAAAGAAGTAAGAGAACGAACAACGAGGGAATGGAGGAAAGAAAAATATCATAGGCAAGTTCTCAGCCCCTATTTGCAACCGAGCCGCGTCACACTCATGCCCCCGCCTCCTTTCCTCCAATAATGCAAATATCATAATCTCATAGTCTCATAGTCTCTATGTTGGTAGACTCGGGGATTTACCAGAAATAAGCTGAAATCAAGACCCAAAAAGAAGCCGTATATTGTGACACGTCCGACATGTCAAACTTGACATTAATCAGCGAGCCACCCAGTCGACTAGCCGCCAGGAACAAAGACACTCGAAACAAGACGAATGAATTCCCTCAAGTATCCGGGTATACTTACTTCTAGTACTTACTACTAGGCCCTTATACAATAAGCACCCTTACACCCTTGCTACTAGCCTTTGGCACAGGGACAATCATGTCACGGTCCCACTTCACGTCTTCCTCGGTTGTCTCATACAAGCGCATATGCGGAAACACCCGCAGCACAAGCGCAGTAAGACTAAGGTGCAACTCGCAAAACGCAAGACTATACGTAAACCACGTGGTCAGCAGCGGAAGCCGAAACAAGCATACCGAGTTTTATAAGAGTGCGAGAGAGAGAGAGAGAAGTCACAACTTACTTCATGCCCAAGCAGATCCTCGTCCCCTTACCAAAAGACTGGAGATATCGATCGAGGTCCTTTCTGCGCTTCCCATTGTCGTCGAGCCAGCGCTCTGGAATAAAAGAGTGCGAGTTCGGGAACACAGTCTCGTCGTGGTGCGTGAGCCCGTTCGACATACCGACAGCGAAGCCACGCGGAATCACGTACTCCATCTTTACGCTCTCCATGCTGCCTGGCGGCGTCCATTGCCCGCGGTACACCAAGTCCTCCTCGGTCGCGACGCGGGCACTGCGCCCGGTTATGCCGTATGAGAGCCGCAGGCTTTCCTGGATAACCGCGCTGAGGTATGGAAGTTGCTCGAGCGATGTCCAGGGAGGAAGGTTCTGCGGGTCGGGGACGGCAGCGCGCAGTTCATCGGTCAGTTTGGTGAAGATCCTCGGCTGCGTTAGGAGGTAATATGTCAGAATTGACAGTGTCCAGCTCGTAGTCTCGGTGCCCCCGCTTAGCACCGCCGAGGCTTCGCCGGTTAGGCGGCCGAGAGACTTCTCCTGTGGTGGAAGGTCCGACTTCAGCAGCTCGCCGAAGACGGTCTGGCGTTCATGCACGATGCCGGCGTCCATATCGGCCTTTGTCTTCTTGATCTGATTGGGTATGTCGATCTATTTTTATCAGCACGGGTGATCATTACTTGGAAGGGTGTTACACACATTCAACGTCCGAGTAAGTAGTGCCAAGTCCCTGGGCAAGTACTTTATGAACCTTCACTCTGTCAGCACCGAACTAGTTTCTTATGACATCTAGACTTTATGGGCTGCCACCAACCATGTAGTTGCGACGGCCGTATGCTTCAAGAAAGGGAAGAAACGGAAGAGGAAAACTGTTTGGATGAGAGAATATATCGCCCCCCGAAAATTGGGTTCCCATGATTCCTGATTCAGAAAGCCGAAGCTCTCGCCGAACGAGTATTCCGAAATGACGTCCGAAGTAAAGCAACTGTAGGCCATCTGGACGCTAACTACTTCGTTTTTGCCTGCATGGGCGAGCAGCTTGTCACAGAGACGCTGGACCAGCCCCTGAATATGCGGCTCGAGCCGCGCGATCTGGTTCTTGGAGAAGAACTTGCCTAGCGGAGCACGACGCAGACGGTGTAGATCGTGCTCAGAGGTCGCGAACCCGGAGCTCTCCATCCTATAAGTCGTGAGTTCCGACCGGCTAAAGAAGTTACAGTTTAATAGAAAAGAGAGAGGGATCTTACGATGAACCGCTGACCTGATGCCGCGGCTTGTCACGCTTCCGATTGCCTATGGTGTATATCTCATCAAGGAACTCGACATCATTACAGTGAACCTCTTCAGGGCTTATACGGACAACAGGACCTAGATTAGACGTCAGTTCAAGGCACTCACTTCCTCACCATCCTCAACAGTACGTGGGGAAATCAGCACCATAGATCTTATGCATTTTCCCGATTTTATGGGTATATGTCCCAAACCTCACGACGTCATACCAGAACTCGGGGAGGTATGTCGCCGCTGCTAGTTTGGGTCCAGGGATGTGATGAAGAGGGTGGAACGGAGAAATATTGTACGCTGCCCGTAGCAGCTGGTAGATAATCCAGCCGCAAATAAGGAAAAAGACATTACGAGCCGTTACGATCTCGTAAACATTTACAGATGAGGGCAACGAGTCTAGTACGATATCGTGGAGAGCCATTGTTGGATAATTCTAGGAAGGAAGTGATGGTCAAGCTGAAGAGTCTGGCAGAGTTGATGAATGACTACCCTGCGGACCGCGACCCTTTTGAATTGGTAGACGAACAGGCCTCCTAATGTGGTCATATCTACTACCCAGCCCTCCATGGTCTCGTCACTGCGGGGGTGATATCTACCTGGCATTGAGCTAGAATATGGTTTGCTGGCGGCAGTTTCTTTGCGAATGGGAGTATAGCATGCATCCGAAGAACCACGCTGTGTAACCTCCAGAGTAGCAATTGCAAGCTGACATTAGATCATTATTCGCAGCAGCCATCAGGTAAAGCTGCTGATTCGTCTACATGTACGCAGGCGCCAAGCTATCTATCAATGTGTCTATCCAACTATGATGCTTGTCTGGGCACCACCCTTCTTCCCCAGACAACATTTGAATTCAACCATCATACGTATACTACCTTATGACTCCAATAGATCAACGTCGCTGTGAACTTCCTAGCGACTAGTTAATTAAGACTGTACTACATTGATGCTTAAACAAGGTCAATGACATTCCTTTCTATACTGTCGAGTTCACTTATCTTATAACGGCTCGCTATTTGGAAGTTATAGTCTACATATATTATATTAAGTGCTATTAATGTCCTCATATCAACGAAATATTCCTCGGATCTTGCCGAAGGCTTTGCCGAAATACCTTTGAGACTTCTCAGACACGATGTCAACATATCATATTCTACAAACTGCGATAATCCTAGCAGTCGGCATCTTCACCCGTGGATTTCCATATCGAGAGAGTAGAGATTTCTCACTATTAGCTCAATCTGCTCCTGGTGCGCCGGTTTCAGCCAAGATTCATGCCCTCGAAAACTTGCCATTTGCCCTATCTTAGGGAAGTTTGCTTCTATCAGCCTTCGAAAACCGGTTGGCACGTCCTACCCCAGGTTGTCCCATTTTGAAGTGTTCTGTCACGTGGAGTAATATTATCAACAACAATGCCTTCGTAAACGAACGAGAGTCTAAGCGTAAATATTTTTGCTCAATCCAATTCCTTCGATATATATACCTAATGGCTGCTATCATAGACTCCAATACTAGATTTATTATTATTTTGGCCATTCTCTCCCTATTTCCATCCATTCGTATAGTTCCAACTGCTGGTGCCGATTAACCAGCAGCAAACAACTGCAAAGCCATTTTTATGTCCGAGACATTCTTGTATAACCCCAAATCACATACTGACTTGTGATTGAACAAGATTTACCTATTCCTTATCATATAGCTCAGCTCCAATAGGGCGTGTGGCGTAGACGATCGTATGATATTATTGGAACAGCAAATTAACTCCGCGTCAACACCGGGTTTTGGCTATAGCTTTAACCTGAGTTGTACAACAGCTGAACCGAGTAAAGCGGCCTAACTCATAGTTGCTGAAGAAGTCCGTATGTTCGGGTACACTACCTATTTACTAACGACGCAAGCGATCCGGATCCTTCACCACCATTGGCTAGCTTCTGCGGCTTAATTGGCCTTTGACCTCAATATTACAATTCTCTAAGGCCGACTGGCTGAAAGAGACCCGGAATATGCTAAGTATCTCTAGTTTCAGATAAATGGCGAGGAAATGGACTGTCTTGTGTAGAGTTGTCAAGTACCCTAGGTCCTACAGTGGATTTCTATAGCAATCAAAAGGGGCCGTGATCCGAGCGAACTATATTCATCACCATGGCAGAAGATTCGCTTATGATAGTTCACTACCTCTTGGGAGAAGAAGAAGAGCTCCAAGAATGAGAACCAAGACCTAAAGTCGTCTTAACTGGTGAGCAAACATCAAAAAAGAGGAAAAAGGCCATCACGGTCAAGGACCCGCAATGCGGTACCCAATCAGAGGCAACGGTGAGTTGATATAACGTGGCTCTGACGATCTCATCTGATCTGATCTGATCTGCTACATAGATTACCCACCGACCCTCCCGTCCCTGGCCCAATTAGATTAGATCATAGCCGACATCGCCATTTATTTCTCCATGCTGCTGCATAACCGCTTAGACCTCATGATCCTACTCAGGTGGGAAAGGAATCGGAGTTACATTCACAAGCCCCTGCCTCGGGCGGACTTACCCAAGGCTCTTAATAAGACGAGTATGATAGCTCATATGCAGAAGCAGTCTCGCTGCTTCTCTCCCGCTATTTTGCTTCTTTCTCTTATTCTACATTACATTGGAATTGTATGTCAAGCTCGTCCTAATCTAGCCTACCGGAAGCACGACAAGAATATCCCCATAGCAAGTCGAGCATAGACCACAACACGATTATTCTACGTCATTGATCTACGGCGAATACGCAACCTACATTGGAAGACATGCAACGAGCCAGATTTATTTCACTTGAAATATCGCGTTTGAAGGCTCTCCCTAGCACATTCATGGACCACTCTCAACGAATACTCCACCAAATCACCAAGCGTTCCCAGACGCACATCACTTACGAAAAGGCCACCACTGAAGACACTCAAGAAACTTATACTGATGAATAACCTGGATTGATGCTAATATACTACCTATGCACCAACCAACAACTCATGAAAAAATTTCCTCGGACAAGACGAGCCGAGCCGAGCCTAGCCTAGCCTAACGCCATGCAAGCCTTGTGATGTGAACCCCCTAAACCAAGTTGCCATGCATTTTGAAACAAAACCGCAATGAATCAATCGCCTGCTATTTTACAATCACCTGACCAAGCGGTACTGTCCACTCGGCGAAACCTGAACCTCCCAGCATTGCGATGCTCGAGGTAGATAAACCTCCATATCACTATCCGATTTGACTGATTGTCTGTCTCGGCGACCCTACGACAAGACTTCCAGGGGTGGACCTAATACGATAGAAGAAACTTTCTCTTGCCTATTCTCCTGCAATTCCCCCTTCCTAGATGTGGGAGCGGTTGAATTCCGCTTCAGTTGGGATGGGTTGGAGCTATTCGTGACGCTGGCAAGCGCAGAACTGGCTGATCGAGTGAGGGTTTCCCCTTTTGTTCTCGGTATGCTCTCTTTCAAGTCTTTCTCATTTTCCTGAGAACTTGATATAGGCTGTAGTGTTGGCCGTCGAGCGGCTCTCCTACCCCGGCCAAACGAATCTGAACTTCTTAGGTAGTACTCATCTTCGCTTGAAGAGTCAAAATCAGCAGCGGCTTGGTGTCGCGCTCTACGGCTTTTCCGTCTTGGCGGAGCTTCGTCTGAAGCATCCGAGGACTCTAGAGATAAACTCCTACTTCGCGCAACTCGGTGGCTCTGTTGTCCTTGACTTGAACCAGTATTTTTCCTGGTGACAGTTTTTTGAATCGTTGAACTCGAGTCATAATCCATCGGGAACTCGCCACTTCTGAGCTTGGCCTCCACTGTCCTCTCGTGGACTAACCGGCCCAGATTCGGTCCATCACTCATCGTTGTCTTACGACTGATGTGACTCGCCATACTTCCACTCCTACTAACCGGGACTTTGCCTTCCATGATTTTTGCAGGCGGAGGTGGTTGTAACATCCACTTGTTGCCATCCTTGTGGATGGGTCTCTGACGAACTATGGGAGGGTGATATTCGTTAACGGGGGGATTTCTCGGTGCGAAATAGAAGTTGTGTCTATCTTCGTCGGTGACTGGCTTCGGCTCCTTTCCTAAACTTGCTTCAAGAATTCGGCCGGCTGATGATCCCGCCTGCTTAATTGCGTCCATCAACTTATGACCCGTACGAGATATGTCATGGCCCTGACCCCATAGCTCTTCGTCTTCTCTTTGATAACGTTTTCGATTCCAATCATCTGATAAGGTCGTTGAAAAACTGAGTTTACCGTCTTCTACCACGGCGGTATGACTACTACCCGGACTCATACTGTCAACCCTGGTACTGCTTTCAGTGACGCATGAGCTTTCCTGGCCGGAACTATTTAAGCGCTTCTGACTTATGTTCTTGCTACCACCAGTATACTTTTTTGCTTGTATTCGAGGTCCCATCATGATTTCTTCCGACCAGTAAGGGTTTGTGTTGAAGGGGTCCGGGTGTTGGTATACTCCGGGATTCTCGGCCTGAATGCGGGCCTTTTCCTCGCGCTCCTTCTTCGCCCTCGCCTTAGATTTTTGGTGATGCCTTGCCTGAAGACATGGCGCGCAAGATACGACGTAGAAAACGGCAGACTGCACAGCCACGCCGAACGACATGATAGATATAAACTAGCTCTATCGATGAAACGTTAGGGTGTATGTGCCTATTACGGCTTATTTTGAAAACGTGAAGGCTATTTTGACAACCGCATTGGCAACAGCCTAATTTTGTTCGAGTTGGAGGTAGAAGGAGGTATATCGAAGAATTGGGTTCGAAGAATCGCTCGAGAGTCGGCGCGGAACGTCGGCCGTATAAGTATCGAGGTAGTTTAGGTTTAACCTAGAACTTTGAAGATAAGACGAAGCTCTAATGTTGGTGAGTTGAACTTTAGCAGGATGAATATTGGCTTATTAAAGATGCTGGAACGAGAGGGGTTCGTCGTTATGGGAACAGGTAAAAAAAAATCGTCGAATTTCAAGATGCGGCGTGAGTGAGTGATTTGAATCGTGGAAGAAAAGGGGACAAGCGGATTGCGGTAGACGTCGGGAAGATCTAAAAACAACTCAATTGTGTCATGAGATTGAGTGTTGGAGAAATTAAGACTGGAACTGCCAAGTTGAAACGAAAGTGGAAACAATTGTCGTGAAACGGGAAATGCGCGATAGCAAACAAGAAGTAGGGAGTACGTCGTTGGTGTTTTGAAGGCGAAATACGTTCAACAACGTCGAACACTAACAATCGAATTGGCCCCCCTGAATACAAGAAAAAAAAAGAGAAGAAGCCTTAATTTACAACAACGTTAAAGAAAGACGACTTGAAGCCACCACCGGCAGCGTGCGGGAATAGTGAACGAAAGGGAAGTAAGCGAGTGGAGAGGAATTCGGGAAGTGAACTCAGGATTCGATGTAAACTGCAGATGGCTTCGACGGGAATGGTGTGGACGATCCCACGCATGCCGCATTCCCTGCATTCCCTATTGTGGACTATTTCGAATGGGGGCGGCCAATTAGATTAATTGGGGCAAGAAACGGGGGTTGAGCTGCGCCCAGCACGTTTCAAAGGCTTGGACGCCACATCTTGGCTCGATACAGGGAATAAGGAGGTATTGGAGGCATGGGAGACAGGGGTAGTCACAGGGGTTGGTAGGGATGGCATCCCCTCCTATACATTACACTATGTAACTACTCAGGGTCCCACGTATCCTTTTGCGCATTTCGCTTTACAAGAGGTACATAATGGATGATGACTTAACCACAACTTAACCACAGGAGAGTGGGGTTATGACCTGATTGTGTCCACTTTGTACCATAATCGTGGCACAATTCATTTGCTCTTTGCTGCACTACCAGTGGCTCGCCTCGCATAGCTCGGGTCCGTATCAGGTCCAGGCTTTCAGTCCCCTCGTCGCATTCCTCGAATTGGGATTTGGATAATCGTTCGCTTACTGCACAATGTCACGTTTTACCCATGGCTAGTCGCTTGTTCTGTGCTTTTCAACTCTGCATACGGTACATACTATACGGTAGTAACTCCCCGCACAAATCCCCAGGTACAGCTGCAACACTTGCATCTGATAAATGAACCGGAATGCATAATACCCGCCATTAAGATACCAAGAATTCTCTTTCGATGACACTTTCTTTTTGCATCGTGTCTCTGTCTTGTACAATAACTGCACATGTGGGTAGCCGGGCATGAAAGAGGCATATGTATAAAGTCAGTACCTATCTACAACTTACACGTATTGCAGGTAGCATACCTCCTATGCGTACGGTAGGTCTGTTATGAATTTATATGGCTGCCTGGTCTGGTTGAAGAGTATTGGCTTAGTAGTTTATGGGCATACGTCAGAACCTACGTGATCCAACAACGATGACTGCGCCTCCGTATCGAAAATATCCTCCAATTGTCTTGGGATTCAATTACCATACTCGTGTCGATGCATACCCACGAAAACTGCCGAGGAATATAACTCATTCCAACAGATTCCAGCATATTTTCTTATTGACACGTAGCAGAGAAACCGAACACTTTAGAATGTTTGCCTGCCTCTAAAACTGATACATGACGTACTCTGTTCACCTCGACGCAGAAGATGATAGTGGGGGCATTTATCAAACAGATCTCATTGATCGTAATTTGGGCATTTTGTCCTCCCATTCGGTAAGCACAATCCTCTTTGCTTGCCTCAATGTAGCAAACCCTAGTACATATTCAATCTTGCCTAGAAATGCTACTCTCGGAAACGTGTATGAATTTCTCATCTCCCAAACAGTAAGTTAATGACCAAGAAGATATTCAGCTAGGTATTAATCTTACTACGTTAGCCCATCAGATATGCCAAGTAATATAATTAAATTGACCATGTGCTTCATGCGGCATAGGAAATCCTTTAATATCTAGATTAATAATTGCAACCACGCTTTATCTCTTTGATAACATTAGAAGTCTAGTAGAGATAGACCATTTTGTGCAAGAACCGGATTGCCGTAAAAATCTAGCATACAAACTAATAGCTGTTGGTTAATTATAGAACTGATGCAGTAATATCATTATATAACGTTAAATGGGAGGATAATGAAATAATGACGATTAACCATACCAACATAAATATTCATATTTACTACCTATGTATATAATTACTCTTTTTAGGAGATTTGATAAGTATATCAGCTCCAGTTAACGATAACCAAGATGACCTTACCTAGTTCCGCGAACAAAAGCAAGTGATTGCCGTCCCGATGTACCCGTTCAAGCATAGCTAGCTAGAAGGAGCTATAGATCTGCCATGATCAACAAACCATCTATAATAGGCAATGATCTAATTTTAGTTACGTATGTCTATCTCCAGCTCCTGGATTTTAATTGATTGCAGCGGGAGAATATAGTCTGAACTTGACTCCATACCATCATCCTACGTGGCTGAAAAGGAGCCTATGGCGGAGATATATAAACTACTACTGTACTCTGGCACATGGTTCTTCATTTTGTTTCTTGCTTTATTCTGCCTACATGTACTTCTGCACTGGTTGTAGTCGTCACCGCCTAGACTCTACTTGAGGTCAAGTACCTAGGTACGTTGCAAGTCATCTCACAAGTCTCGAGGCAGAATCACAACAGCAGGAGTAGACACGCATTGTGAAAAAAAAAGGAAATAGTCGCATTTAGTAAGCTAACTCTGGTTTCATAGCTATTCCTGCTGCTAAAGGAGGGCATCCACTGTCCGTCCGCCAATCATACACACGAAAACCTTTAAGACAATCTCCAAGAACAAAGTCGTCCCTGGGCAGTACGAATGCATTACATTCGTGGAGATCAACTGGGATCCGCATAACAAAACGTAGGTAGCTCTTTGATACCATTCAAAGCAAAGGCTGGTAGACTCTGTTCATTCGGGCGTCCGTCAAAAGGGGTCCTCCTGTCTGGTCCGAGTCCAGGTCCAATATTTTTTGGTTGATAACGTTTGGCGTTGATGTCCATAGTAGTATCGAGTGATTTGATGTGAATTGGTTCGAAGTAGGGGGATATTGTACAACAGGGAGGTCGACCGTTGAAAGAAAGTAGTGGAGGTGATAAAATCTATGCAATATTCACGACGGATAAAATGTATAATGAAGTAAAGTATGCCGATGTTGAGACGTCCAATGACCCGATGTCTCAACCTTATCATACATCCCACTCCTTCTCTTCGTCATTATCATCCGTCTCTTCAGGAGTAAGAGCAGCAAAGGATGAGCTGCTGCTGGTCAGGATCGGCTTCTTGGTGCCGTTGACGGGAGGCTTGACGGTCGGAGTAGCCGTGGCACTGCTGCCATTCGTGGCTGGAGAAGTAGAGGTCGCAGAGGCATCCTTCTTCTTTCCCTTCTTTTTTGCCTTCACCTCATTCCATGAATCCTCTTGTCGGAGCATCTCCATCTGTTCTTCCTCCGATGGCACACCGGCAATCCAGGGGTCAGACTTCGTAGCTTCGGTGGTGCTCGTAGTGTTTGACTTCACAGGCTCAGCTTTGGGCTGCTCAAAAGTATCCAAGGGCTGAACAGTGTCGTTGCCGTTAGTAGACTTGCCGTTCCAAGCGTTCTGGGTGTTGGCCACGAATGCAGAACCATCCTTAGCAGGTCGTCCCTCGGCGATGCGGGCAGTCCGGCGCTGTTGTTCCATCTTGATCTTGCGCTCTTTCTCTTCCTGCTCTCGGGCGGCCTTGGCAGCCTCGGCCTTCTTTCGGTTCTGACGTTGCTTCTTGGTCTCAACTACTTCAGGTGCCTTTTGCTTTCGCTCCTTGGGTTTCTTGGCAGAATCGACATCCGTTAGGCGGAGAACGGAGGGACCGGCGGCACTGGGCTCAAGCATATCGGATACATCTCGACTATCGACAGCTCCGACAACAGGAGAGGCTTGAGAAGACAAGTCATCATCGGCGTCGCCTGCGTGGGAGGACGCAACCGATGCCTTGCCAGCCGATGCTTCAGGGATCTCTTGAGCTTTGGATTGCTTAACAGACTTCTGCTTCTTTTCATCTGATTTCTTAGCATTGAACTTCGTTCCCGTGTGCGCATTGGATAATTGACGAGCGAATTCTCGGTCGGCTTTCTTGTCGGCAGCTTCGTCTTCTTCTCGATTGTAGTTGATGCTTGGTGGCGTGGTCTCGTTCGTTGTGCTTGTTGAGGTTTTCGGCTTGGCTTTCGGTTTCGCTACTTTCTCTGCCTTCTTCTTGGCATCGCCCGTCAAGTCGATATCATTCTTTGCTGATTGCCTGGCAAAGGACCCACGGCGATCGGGCTTCTTTTTCTTCTTCTGCTGGCTTCTGTACCAGAATGCTCCGCTAATTCCGAGGATGACTGCCCATCCACCAATGGTGGTGAGGGTTGAGTGCGTAGAGGAGATATCCATAATGAACCGAAGATGCAGCAATTGCTCCTATTGAAGCTTTGCTGATGAGATTAAACCAATAGCCGAAAGAAGAGGGATTGACAACAGCACAAAGTGCCTTCGAAGTGGAAACTTGTCAGCGACGTTGTGTTCGCAATGTGTGTTTTACAAGACGCCGGAAGTGCGAAGTGTTCGGACAAGCTAAACCAGTGACGGAAGGTCGCGCGCCGATTATGTCGAGCTCTGCAGATACTGTACTGTACAATACGAATAAGAGAGAGTGTGGACGAGCACAGCCGACAACAAAAGGGGATGCAAGCCTAACTGGACCACATATGGCCGGTTTAGTGGGCGACTTGCTTAAACAAAGGCAGTTGTTTTTACAGTGAGGATTTATACGAGATATGAGAAGAATAAAAGGGGGATAAAGTGAATGTGGTTATGTAGTCTGACTACAATTGATGTGCAAGGTTGTCAATAAGATGGGATGGGACGGACATGGACAGATTGACGGTCGTCGCGTGGTAAGTGAATTGGATTTGGGGATAAGGTTGTGCTGTCATTAACGGTCATGGACCAATCGATACGAGGTATCTGAGTCTAGAAGCAGGAGGTTATCCGTATAAAGGGGTCGCTGTTTGAACAGCTGTCCAATACAGTACAAGTACGGTGGGGCATCCAATGTACGGTACAATTGAACTCTTTTTCGTCGCGTTTCGCATTGCCTCTTTACTCGTTATTGTATTAGCGTCTCATCAAATCGAATTTGTGGACACGGGAAAGCTCCCCCCCCCCCCTTTAAAAATTGATGAATTGAATTTCTATTCGCTTGGTACTGATGCTTGGAGAGTGAATTTACCACCATTCAAATAGCCGTGATTGAGTAGCTGATACGGGGGAGAGACAGTTCGGTTGGTCAAAAACTCCCGTGATGCAGTACCAGTCGCAAGTCTTCCTTACTATGAAAGACGTGGGCAGCGTGCATATTTTATGCAGATCCAGATCTCTATCCAAGATTCGCTAATAGATATCTGGGTGTGTGGCAGCATCGGCGTAGAATATTTGATAGAGAGTTAATTGCCTATATTACTATAACCTATGGATCTATTTGTTAAGTCTTTCATGAACACCCAGCCTTGGTCTTTCTATCTGACACTGGTATCAGCATCTGGCATAATGGACTTGTATCCCAAGACTTGTTGAAGTCCCTCACGCTCCCCTTAATCAAGTAATTACTAAACCTACTTGCCTAGATCGGTCAGTTGCTCGTATGTTGAAGCAGCTTACTTGGGTATTTCTGCATGTGCCAAGCTTCATATACACGTGTAACATTTTATAAGAGCCGGGACGTCCCTCAACCTCTAATTGTTACTCAGCCATCTATGTCTATTACATATATACTCCTTATTTCCACCTATTTACTTCTTGTTGGGTCGTAGCTAACTAGATAAATAAAATACGTGCGTAGAAGTTGATACTATAAACCCGAGCTTTGTGTTATAATGTTATTCAAGGAAAATCGCATTTAATATAAGATTTTTATTCCAGAAGACTCGACTCAATAGATTCAACATCTTAAGTGATTATTGGTTACTCATTACTGGATAGGGAACGTGGGGTGTATGGAAAATAGTCGGAGTATGCGTATAATACACCCGTGCCTCTTCCGGTGGCCGGAGACTAGCGGAGGATCGGCTCCCCCGCCCGCAGGTCACCGACGGGAGGAGGCGGCTGGAGTCATCCAATGTAGCTTGTGTAACTTTTAGAACACTTAATTAGAGCCGCACCTTATCGATATTTTTTATTCTAGCTTCTTTCCACAATCTTCTTGTTTCTTCAGCCTTGCGCTAGAGTTATACTATACGTAGAAGCTTTCGTTAGAAGTCTTGCTGCCTTATTAATAATCATGGCTCCAAGGAGAATTATCATAGATACCGATCCAGGCAAGTAGATATGCGAGACATGGAGTATTTGCTTCTATTACAATTCGGAGCTAAACTACGCTAGGTGGTGACGATGTCTTAGCTATGCTTCTTGCCCTAGCCTCCTCGCCCGAGGAGCTAGAAGTGTTGCTAATCTCGGTGACATACGGCAACGTGACTCTGGAAAGTTGCTTACGAAATGTGGTCGCGCTGTTCAACGTTCTTGACCACGAGATGGAGTGGCGCAAGACTCAAGGAAAGCCTTTAGGTTTCGAGGCTTTACGGACTTACAAGCCACTCGTTGCTGTTGGACCCGAGCACGCGCTGGAGGACGAGATTTTAATGGCAGATAACTTTCGTAAGTTAATATAGGTCGACACAAACGAAATTCGTCCTAGGCTAAAGCATCACTGACACCCGTCTCTTTTAGATGGCGCCGATGGCTTACATGGGGTCCACGAAAAGGTAGGTTATCTTCAAGGAATCAGCCTTCCAGGAGCAAATCGTGGCTAACCTAAACCCTCAGCACCCTCACTTATCACCAGCTGATACCTGGAAAGCTTTATTCAAAGAAGGGATTCCAACTGGGGCAGAAGCACCTTCTTATCTGAAGTTTTTTACACCATCCAAAACTCCCGCGCACAAAGAGATCTTGCGGATCCTGAGAGAAGAACCAGCTGACACGGTCTCAATATGCGCCCTTGGCCCACTTACTAACTTGGCGCTAGCCGCCTCAGAGGATCCGGAAACATTTCTCAGAGTCAAGGAGGTGGCTGTCATGGGTGGAGCTGTAGAGTGCGAAGGCAACGTCACTCCGGTTGCCGAGTTCAACACCTATGCTGACGCTGTTGCTGCTGCTCGAGTATTTGCCTTGACGTCGCCCACTCCGGCTTCCACTATGCCGCCCATACCCAAGGACAAGGCAACTCTTCCGCCATACCCGGAAGATCTTTCCAGGCGCCTCAATTTAAGTCTATTCCCTCTTGATATCACTACGCCCCATCTCTTGAACATGGGCTACTTCATGGGGAAGATTGAGGAGCAAGTCTCCCGAGAGAGTCCGCTGGGAATATGGGTAAACAGTTTTATGACTGGCATATTCCGACAAATCGCCTCTATGGTTGGTCCTGGGGAGGAACCAGGCCTATCGCTTCATGACCCTCTAACCATCTGGTACATGCTCACTGGATCGGATCCGGCATGGAAGTTGGCCAAAGGGGCACCAGAGGACATCCGCATCGAAACTTCGGGGCAGTGGACTCACGGTATGCACGTCTCGGATCGCCGCGGTAGATCACGGCCCGATGGCATAAACAGTTTTGAGGTCCCGGGAGACGAAGACGGCTGGTTGAGTTTGAAGAGGGGCAACAGAATAAACAGATACGTTAGCAGCCCAGGTGAAACGGCTTTTGCGCCGTTCCTCATGGAGCGCCTATTCGGCTGAATGGGGAATGATGAAGGAGCACAGCGAGTTGGTCACATATGTGTATGGCATGATGAGAGCGATAGAGCTGTTAGTAGGACGCGAATTTGGGTATCATTAGACAAGAGCATACCCTAATGAGTAAAGCTTCCAGAACCACCCCTCATGTAAATGCAATTATTTCCCCTCAACGCCGGATGTGCAATCTTAACTATAACTTGTGGCTTGTAAAGCATTCCGACTTCTATATGTGCTTGATACCCCCAATTGCCGAACCCTTCACCTCTTGCCAGTTGATGCTATCGTCGAGCGGCTCGTCCACCAAGCCTACGACACAAACATTGTCGCCTCGTACAAGGTAGAGACCTAGCGGGACTTCTGTAGAAGGTTCCGTGTCATCGGGTGTTCGAATAACACGCTCGACTGTCTGCCCTAGAACCTGGATATATAAAGTCAGCTTTCGAATTCGAAAGCACCAACGAGGATCAGCCTATCACACACTCACCAGGTTCGTCATCTGGTCACAGCTTAAGAGGTTCCCCACCAAGGTTCGTGAGTCGGCCGTGATTATCAGGACCTTTTCTACCCAACTGTTAGATGACTTGCGCTGTAAGCTTTGCCCTAGGGTGAAGGCTAGTAGTGCTGAAGGGCGTAGTGTGACTTACTGTTGATATAACCACCGAGGCTCGACATGTTGATAGTTGTGGTGGTTAGGTAGGATTCTTTTTTAACTCACAACCGCAATAGAAACAGGCAGTCACGTAAATGCGCTTCTAACAATTCTGGGCTAGAGGGTAGTCACGGTAGACTGGGAGAGTGTAACCCTATTGATGCGGCTATCAAGTCGGGCAGGCTCCAAACAGCTTGAACTTCAAAAGACAGAAAAAGCTCAAGCCACCCAATTGAACAAAGCTGTTGTGGCTGACTCCAGCCCCCCGCAACCCCTCGATCGATCCTAGTGTACAACTAGGTACATATATGAAGTAAGGTTATCTCGGTCGTCCCCACATTCTTTGTCCGATTAGGTCAGAGCTGGATCTCCACTGTCAAGCCACCTAGGCGCCTGCAGCGGGCACCTTCCATTGGTTCGGCACTGGATTAACTATAATTCAAAACTTCCGTGTTGGAACGGGATGGGCAAGACCTCGAACAGGTAAGGAACGGCAGCTGCCGGTTCAAGCAGGGTGGCGCAGTTTTATGTAATCTGCTTTTCTTACGGGCCTTAATTTTCTCCAGATCCTCTAACATCCAATTAACATGAGTTCGGGGATTCTCGTATCTGTCCTCCTGTAAGCTGCAGGAATCGACGCTCAGCTTGAACGGGCGGAGGCTGATCATCGTCATTGTCGGCATTCCCCCTTTCTAAATACCCTTTCCAGGTCTTACCATCGTGGGCTCCGAGAAAATTGATCACACCGCAGCTGGGGTTAGAACCAACTGCTTATAACCAATCAATTTGAGGCATCCTGTTTGAAACATCTAAACGAGCGTAAGGCCCTTTTGTCTGGACTAGGGCAGATCGGGAGCTTTTCAGCAATATGATTGGTCGCCTTCATTGCCCCTGGCTATTCCCTGCTGCACTTGCACATCAACGCCTCTCCTGTACTAGGAAAGACTGGGAAGGTTGGTAGGTTAAAGCCAAACCATCACAGCGCTCATTCACGATTCAGGGGCTTCAAAGGCGCCCTCCTAGTCTGTCATTCTCTACCAAGGAAAGGAAAGGTATGGTAAGGTTACATGCTAAAAGGATCGACCACATGCAGAAGGTAATGATTCTCTTTTGTCCAATACTCGCACATGATATATATCATGACCTGGCCCTCCCTAGCCAGCTTCAACCACGCTTTCTCTCTTCCACCGTCTCCCTCTTTTATTCGTGGCGTCCGCCAACAATTCGTTCTTTTGCTTCTTATAGGGGAACTCAGCCCTTGTTTCCAACAATCACCTTCTTTACCAGCACACCCTTAGCGGCTTTCTCTCGTTCTATTTTTGTTGCTGAGCAAACAAAGCCACCACCATTCGACTCAGGCCAAGTCGAAATATCCAAATATTGTTGCCGATTGTCTGAGCTTTAGTTTTATATATATCAACCAGAGCCTAGTGCTCTTTTTCACAATTTAAGAAAGACTGTCGATCAGTTTCTATTCCGAGATATATCACCTTTTACACACATCCCAATTTTTGAGAGCAAGTTTCCTGTCAGCAAATCATGAAGTTTCATCTTGCTACTGCTGCCGGCCTTCTTATGGCCGGTCAATCGATCGCCGCTCCTCTACAGGACCGGGATTACATATCAGCAGCCTCTATCGTTTTGCAGATCGCGCCCAACTCAAAGACCTGCGAGAACACTACCGCTACTTCTGAATGTCGCACGGCTGATCAAGCCGGGCCTCTCCTGGCTGATGCCATGGTCAAGTACAAAATCTACAGCGCCGGTCAAATCGCCGGTATCCTCGCGCTCACAGCCTACGAGTCCGTTGATTACAAGTACAAGCACAACGTCTCTCCCGGCCGACCTGGACAGGGCACGTGCAACATGCAACAGTTCCCCTTCAACCTTGAGTACGCAAAGTCCATACCGGAACTGGCAGTCAAGGTGAACGGTGTCGACGAGAACGTGTCCGACGAAAAAAAGAACGAGATCCTCGCATTGGTCACCCCTGACGAGTACAACTTCGGCAGTGGCGCCTGGTACTTTACGAAGCATTGCACGGCCGACGTCCAGAACGCGCTCAAGGCCGGAACTGACGCCGGCTTCGAGGCGTACATGGGCTGCGTCGGCGTCCAGCTTGACAAGGACAGGAAGGACTACTGGGACCGCGCGAAGGCGGCTTTTGGCCTTTCGGGCTAGACCAGTGGAGGAAAAATCATGCATATTTGAATATAGCATTGGTAACGTTGTTATTAGATTAGATGTGGGCGTTATCGGCATTGATCATTTACGTCTCATCATCTACGTTTCATCATTTACATAAGGGGAGGAGAAGCGTTTATACGCATTTAGGTCATACTTTTTTCTATTCTACCTTGTACATAAAATGATATTTTTTGCCATGGTTTTGTACACGATGTTCACGATTGAGATGATTAGTGCTCTGACAAGTTATTTGGTTGTAGCACGGTATGTAGGTATATTGGGAATATTAAATGGCTCAAGTGCAAGATACTTAAGTTGCTCACCGACTATACATATTGATGATGTTTGATTACGTTTTGCATTTTGCATTTTGCATTTTGCCTGGCATACATCTCCCTGGAGTCCTTGTAGAAGACGACATCCAGCTACCTAACTGGATAGTTATACCTATGTACATGCGGTGGGCAAACAGTTTCACCGAGACAAGCCAAGGAAGAGCAAGATGCCGAGGCTGGGGTTGGGCATTGTTTCTTCCTTACCTCTTAGACGAGATACAATACATTATGCGATATGCCCAAAGAGTAGAGCCTGACGATATTAAAATCCCTGCGATCCTGCGACTTTAATATAGCCACTCTGGGAAGAAGGTGCTAGACGTGTCCATATTGATACTTGCTACCTCACCTGCTATAAACTAATTGTTGAAGCCCAAACATCGCATCTGTCTGCAAGGGTTGAGTTCCAATCTTAGGCTACCGCGTCGCTCTTAAGGGCGGTTTCTAGACTTGACCGAGGAGTTGTTTGATTTGATGATTGAATGAATATGAATATCAGGTATATATGGTACTTACGGTACGTGCAGTATGTATATGGTGTGGAAATATTAGGTATTTTAGCTTGCTTCATCTGAAATATGGGGAAAGAAGTTGTAAATGAGATAGAGTTGCCCCCGTTCATGAAAGTTAAGCAAAATCGCGGCTTATCAGTTCCCAACAATGACCAAGAGAAACACAGGTAGTCTGTCTGCCTTTGAATCCATTTGACAAATTCATAAGAGTCGAGCGGGGGCATCAACCAGTATTACATCTCACGGCCAAAGTTGGGAGAAATACAGGACATTCTCTTTTTCACATAACGGAGTACATCGACTAGCTTTATGCCAACATGAGTAGGAGGTTCGTAAGGCAAATATTAGCCCAGGAGGAGAGTTTTGTGGTCATTGACTATGCGCCCTGGAGATAATCAACGCTACACGTACACATTTACATTCCTTAATCACCGAAATCCACTTTTATGTAGGCCCTTAACTAGTACCTAGAGATACAAGCCATTCCCCATTTGCTGCACCCGCGCATCTGAAATATACCGAGAGATGGTAAGGGCTATTCGCCGGGTATCTCATCCATACCAATCCATCATAACTGAGCGCCACCATCAAATTTTGGGCCACATTATAACCTGGAAGGCTACGAACCTGGCGGGCTCGGATTTAGGAATGTATAGGACCCATCTGATGACCCTTGCTGAGATTGTTGGTCCGGATTACCCGCGAAGAACTGGAACGACGACTGATCTGGTCCCCAAGTTGCTGTTTGCGCGTAATTCTCAAACGCATCCTATTATACTATAGTTAGCATTATGTTCTCCGTTTTGTGGTTTCTCTGTGGCTTGGGGCCATACCCAGTCGAAGTTATGATCAATGGCCATGTTACCTCCCCCACCCAAAGTTGTGAACATGGAAAACGGCGATGCCGCATTGTTGACAGCACTGACATCAGGTTGGAACTCGGGCGTAAGGCCTGTTCCTGCACCCATGCTTACACCCGTGCCTACACCAAGGTCGATATTTGGATAAGTCGTTCCACCAGGAGATTGAATACCGGATGTCAAGCCTCCTGAGAGCATACCGAGGGTCATTGCTGCGGAATGCTCAGGAAGCATTTCGGACCCAAAAGTCGAGAAGAGACTTTCTGGTGGCGCTGCTGGCGGTGCCATACTAGCCGGAGCTGGATCGGGGTTCTTGAGTTTTCCAAGCATAATCTCAAGAATATTTGCAGCTTTGTAAGCTTCCACTGACTCGTGCGACAGGGACTTCCAGATCTCTGACACACTTTCAAGAGAGCTGATCATTTCCTGACGTTGCTCTGGTGTCCAAAAGCTGCTCGCCTGGGAATTCTGACGTTTACCAGACATAGCAGCATGATGACGGTCATGCTGGAGATCGAGGATGACCAACACGGTGGGAAGCAAGGTGTCCTTTGATGTGGCGGAGACATACCATTTCATAGAACGAAGTCGGCCGTTTGGTTGACATTCGCGGTATATCGTTTTTAAATGCCCCAAAATCTCCAGTGAGGCCTCAATTGCGCTGCGCCGGGAGTGGGCATATCTTGGATTCTGTCGCGCGCGCATCATGTGCTTCCTGTGCAACATGCACATAATCTTTTGGTACAAGATATCGAGATTGAATCTTGCGATAATGAGCGTCACTGGGTCGTGTGATCCCTCTAGCGGACGAATTTTTAAATGCGGTGGGAAGTCGTCCATGATTTCACGGAGCCTTCGGTCATGATTTAGGATCTCGTCATAGCTTAATTGCTTGCCCACTCGCCCGACCGCTTGGAGGATATTTCCAAACTCAATGCACAGTTTAGTCTTACCAATCATATAAGCGATCGGACTCGGTTCTGTCATCGGCCTAGACGGAGGAAGAACCTTGCTATTAGGACCAAATTCTTCGTCGAAAATATTGTGTGGAAGCTTTGTATCGGTGTCGTGTTCATAGATCATCGTAGGTAAAGACACCTTTGCAAGAGTTAGTCATTCCTGCCTCCCATAAATACACCCCTTATTCGTTAATTACTCACTTGATATGAGAAAACAATGTCGGCCATACGTATTAAGGCCCATGTTCGCCGACGCATTTCCTATAATACCAATGTTAGCTAGAAATTTCTTTCCTGGATACTAGTAGGTAGTTAGAATTTTGGTAAACTTGTGCATACCCCTTGAAATGGTGTGACAGATGGAAACCAATCCGCATCTCGGTGGTAGCCCATTCGGAAAGCTAGCCTTGTAATGATACCCGTAATAATCCACAGCGAAAGGTCCGCATCCCAACGGGAAGAATATTCTCCAAATAAATAAAGAAGTAACGTTTCTACCGTGTACTCAACCGGCTTGGTATAATCCGCTACTACTAAGCACTGTACCGTTCGCAGTCTGTATTCTGCGGCAAGTTCCAGCGACCTACCTTTCCATTCGGGAGGCTCGTCCCCTACCTTATGATAGCTGAGCATCGCCAGACACAACATAGAATAAAGGAGACCTATCCACATAATAGTCGATTTAGAAGGATCTTGCCAGTGACTCCGTAGTTGCTGTTGAAACGTAGGTCCGTGGACTATACTGGCTGCAGTATCCAACGAATTAAAATACCTTGAAATCAACGTCATTATTGCCGTCCTTGAAGGAAGCTCTGCTCTTAATTCGACTTCTGTCGCTGGCGGAGCAGACAGGAGGAAGATAGGTGAGTCTCGTGCGGTTGCAGGCTTCGAGGACATGACTCTTTGATAGCTGCTCTCAAGCTCCTTTTTATGGGAGCTATAGAACGCCTTTACTTCGGCAATGTCAGCTAGGAGTACATGCCAGTGCTCCTGTCCAATGTACATCGACTTCCCCTTGTCCGCGTCGACTTTAAGCACACCTAAGGAAGTGGCTAACCCATCATCTACGTCACTATCGCCGCCATCATCGCCTTCAGCGTCATCTTTCATGGTCCCTTCATCGTCTCGTTCGATATGAGCCGAAGAGCTATCTGTAGTTGATGGCGCCGGCGGCGCCGGGTTTGAAGAGGTAGAAACGTCGATGTTGGCACCGCCATGCATCAAACTTAGAACTAAACCTTCTAGACGGTCAATACGATTCTGCATATCATCAGGAGTCGAAGAAGCTCCAGCACTACTTTGGTTTTTCCTCCGGCTCGTTGGAGCCGCATAAACGCAAGACTGTGTGTCGCCCCGTTTGATGCAGTTCTCACAACTCGGAGTTCCCCTATTACATTTCAACCTGTTGAGCAGGTCAGCGACACCGCATTATATAGAGGAACTGTAACGTGTTGGATTAGGGAATCGGATTGGCATCTTGGAGGACTGGTTTTACTTACTTTCTTGTCCGGCAAGGATAGCAGCTGAGCGGCACCCTATTACGGCGACGAACCACCCTAAACTGCTCCTCGGGCGAATGGCCCGAGGACGATGTTGTAGCAGATGGAGGTGTGGGGGTCATTTTGAAATTATTTGAACGAAATAGGCAAATAAGCAAATTAGTTTCGGTTTCGGGTGCTCGCTCTTGTGTTGAAGATGTATGCCGGACTTAGGAAGTTTGAATATTATAAGGGACCAGCCTCTTCTTCAATCCGCATTCGCCACCTCTCTGAACGGTGGCCTGAAGCTATGGATCAAAAGAGACGAGAGGCCAATGAGTAAGCGTCCAATGCAGAATGGTAGACGGTAAGCTAACATCAAGAATCTGAACAGTTCGGAGATAGACAGCCTCCTGCAGGAAGTTCAGGGGTATGTCGAGTATGGCGCTACCAAAGGTAATGCAATACCCGTCAAATTATTCCTTTCACCGGCATTAACATCCAATGAGACGCCTCAGCCAAATAGAAGCCTGACAGTACGAAGATCACAGCCGAGTGACTTCGCGAAAGTTGGCCCCTCAGCCTGAGATAGGCAAAGGTAATTTCGATTCTCGAGGTGGAGCCACGCAAAGCTGAAGCGAAGCCTAACGCAGTTGAGGTACCAACACAATCTAGATATGTAACCGGTCAACCGATCGGAGAGGTTATACTGCAGGATAATAGCGCGCAACCTTTCGCTTGGTAGGTAAGCCGATCGATTGGGTGGATTAGTTTTGAACAATCTCGATTCTCCTATGTAACTCCTGGAGCGCTTCAAATCCAGGCGCAATCCGTCGACTACAGTAGTACGAGTGAGATTACAGCTGTGGTGTTCTTCCTCTGACGCGCAGTAGAGTCTGGCTTAGGTGGAGCGGCCACAGCGCACAAGCGGTTCGAAAAGTGGTTGGAAATTGACGACAATACTCTATTATCTTGGTAAGCAATCGCTCTGCTACTCATAATTGCTACATTTGTAATACAGAAGAGATTTCAAGGTCAGCGTACATGTCTATGGAAAGTTGACTGCAACAACTATGTAGGTAGTTACATTTGCTACTTGGAAGAGCTGCGAATAAGACAGTACGACAGTTGCATACAATACAACGGTTCGTACATGAAGTGGCAAATGTTAGCTAGCCTTGGATGGTCAAGTTATGGGGGTAGGGTAGAGATTCTTCCACCATTCCTCTACAATGAGATTGAAAGGCAGAACAAAGCGAACGGTGGAATAGGAAGAGGGAGAAAGAAGAAACTTGGTTGTTAGGTGTTAGGTAAGATTAGAGAAGGCGAGGATTGCGACGGCAGTCTCCAAGAGGTTATGGTGGATACCAGACGGAAGAAGAGCGCTAAGCTGGAAGAAGATGGTGGGGGAATGTTCCGCTAACTGACGGGTGCCTTGGACCGGCTTAGCGTCTCAGCCCCTCGGCATACTTCTAGAAAAAAAACCTCCTGATTTCCCACTTCAAGTTCCAATCGACCAATTACGGCACCTGATATCATCTGTGGTGATAGTATATCCATGATTATATCCACGATATTACCAATTGACATCCCGAAAATACCTAGATATACTTCTAGAGCCTACTCAGGTGGATTGCTAAGCATGTTATACAAGGCAGGATAAATAATTCTACGACTAAAAGGGCATATTAAGGTGGTATCTATGAGGTATCTCTTGGAATTTATTGCTATAAATGATCCCATCTAATGCAAGGCTACCAATCTAAAAAAGTTAAAAATGCGACTATGTGACTCATAATCATCATTAGTAGAAGCTTACATGCTTACGTACTTAGCCGGATGGGGAATACCGTCATAAATGGGGTACGTATGTAAATGTGCTGCCTAACATATTCCCCCCTTCAAAGACTTGGCCAAGAGTGCAGGTCAAGAATCTACGATAACGGATTTTAGCTATTATCTCCGCATTGAAATAGAGAAGTTCTTCCCCTAACACCTAAAATTTGACTTTATTCCTGATCTTCCTGATCTATTCTCGACTCGCTGTGGAATATAGTGGTATAAATCGGATGTTAATATTACGCTCATCAGTAATAGCGTTGAGCAATATTTAATGACTAGTCACGTTGAACATTCGAGTTGGCATGAATTATATGCTAATAGTACATACCTGATCATCGGTGTACAGTAGCTCGAGTAGCACTGGTTGAATTGGCTTTGTCGGAAACAACAGAAAAAAAAACCATTATCCCAAGGTTCACAACTGCAACATAAGACTCCTTCAGCCCTATTGGAAGCATATGTACATGTATGTAAGTGCGGCATGATTACTAATGGCATTCGTTAGCCAACTCGGGCGTAGGGAAAACTCCCAAGGACTAAATATCGGATTATTCAAATCTATCCTTCAAATTCTATACTACCAAGGTAGTAAGTCATTCGATAGAGCACGGAACTTTTCTCATTTGTAAACTGTGATACGTATATTGGTTAGCTGCTTCAGTGCTAGGCACCTATACCTAGGTACGTAGCTCAAGATTAAACACCAAAAAGGTAAGGAACTACACGGTCCACACTCCGATCCGGATCCTACCAAACTCTGACCTGAACACGGGAAGGCAAGAAAAACGGAGGCTCGGTCGGGAGGAACGGTAGCCGATTTTCAACTTCATTCCAACGCACTCACAACGTTTACCCATTACTAAACCACCTAACCAGCGCTCCGGGTCATTGGTACGTTTCGGCGTTAGCATGCCGACTCGATGCATATACTACGGCGGGAGAAAGATGAATGAGACTCTTGGGATCCAATGGGATCGTTCCCAACGTTACATTCAAAATGGGGGAGGAACATTTTAGGTAGGTGCTTTAGCTAAAGATAGCAGCCGCTTTAAACCTCATTGAACGCCACCGCGATATCCTCACGATAGGATGTTCATAAGCTTAGAGCTTTCTCGATCCGAGAATCATCTTGGCATTCATATTGTTATATCCTGCGATCAATGTCTTAACGATTGGGTTAATTATTTGCCTATCACCGTCGGTCACTTGACTCATCGAGGCTGATATTGAGCAGCTGCAATCACTTTTTAGTCAGCCAAGCTACGAATTGGTAGAGCTCAATGCCTCAATAGTAGTCTAACGAGGCTCCCTCCACGATGTCATCTGATAGATGACATCAATTACTGATATAAGTCCCAAAAGCCTAGAATTGTTCTCGGGAGTCTTCGGGTTGAAGAAAAATGGTTATCTATCACCCATTACAAACCCTATCGCCGAGAAGAAAGCGTCACGGTGAGGTCGGGAATAAATTCAGTAGCAATGAGGAGAGTCAAAGTCAAGACACGACTTGCGGTGAAGAAAGCGAGGAAATAGCGCATGGCCCCCTACCCACACTGGGACGTGGCGACGTTGATGGAGTGACTATAGGATCACAGGCAACTCGTCGACGTCAATCATGGTGGCCAATTGCGGCCTTTACTTCAGCCTGTATCGGGACCATTTTCTCCCTGGCATGGCTAGCATTATCGTTAGATAACCTCGGGCGGTCAGACTCATCCCCCTTAGGGGCAGCTTTAAGCGTTCCCCTTCGACGTCCGGACGAAGATTACGTCTTGGATCCGGATTGGGACTTCGGAGCCCCCAACCAAGTACGAAAGTATGATTGGACTATAGTTGACAAGGAGGGTGGCCCTGATGGCGTTGTCAAGTCAATGATGACGATCAACGGGCAGTTCCCCGGCCCACTCATTGAGGTCAATGAAGGCGATGTGGTTGAAGTCAATGTTCATAACCAGGCTTCCAACTCCACCGCTATGCACTGGCACGGCATTTTTCAGAATGGTACAAACTGGATGGATGGAGCTGCAGGCGTGACTCAATGTCCCATTGCTCCTGGGGCCTCTTACCAATACAGATTCAATGTCACTGGCCAGGCTGGCACCTGTAGGTCTTCTTTGTAGTAGTGAACTCGAGGCTCCATAATCTAACTCCATGATTCTCTTTCTCGTACTTCCCCGGGAGCAGGATGCTGATTCATCTCGCGCAGATTTCTACCACGGTCATCAAGGAGTTCAGGCGTTGAATGGACTCGTTGGGCCGCTTGTGATCCACAGTAGAGATGAAGCAACAAATCAGCCCATCCCCTATTCGTCGGACCGAGTAGTCCTACTCCAGGACTGGTATTATGATTCAGATAGCGGGCTAATGCGAGACGTATTATCTCCGGGTGTGGAGGATGCACCCATACCCAATACAGCGTTGATTAACGGCGTGAACAAGGCCAACTGCTCAAACCATCCTCGTCGATTATGTTCGGACACAGACAAGCCGCTTCCAATCCTGGATCTAACCCCTGGTGAGGATCACAGGTTGCGGTTTTTGAATGTTGGGGGTTTTGCCTGGTTCCAGGTTGCGGTAGATGAACACGATTCTCTTTCGATTGTTGAAGTGGATGGTACCGCTGTTAATCCTTCCCCCGTATCCTCAGTAGTCATTGCTCCAGGACAACGATACAGTGCAATCCTGACAGCTGATCAATCCGGCAAAGAAGCTTTCTGGCTTAGAGCTAGAATGATCAAGTCTTGCTTTGCAAGCCAAAAACTCCCCGAAAATGGAATAGACGAGGCAAAAGCCATTGTACGCTACCATACCGAAGTAAGGAGGCACAGTGGCGAAGAACCCCCTCCCTTACCCACAACAACATCAGAACTCCAGTATCTTTCGTCGTGTAGAGATTTGAGTTCTACAACCTTTTTCTCCCCCCTTCCAGCGCAACGAGCCCCTGAATATGCCGACCACTCATGGTACTTCCGTGTAAACCTCGCCATCGGCGACTGGCGGTTGCAACGCGGCGTAATGAACTCGTCCTCCTTCCGACCGAACCTGAAATCGCCAACGCTACACCGCGTACTCGATGGCTTAGCCATAAACAACGAATCGTTCACCCGGACTGGCATCCTAGACACTGCCTTCGATCCTGACTCCGAGTTAGTCATCTCCCACACCGGCCCTGCTGAGACCGTCGACATCATCCTGCAGAATATGGACGAGAACAGTCACCCCTTTCATCTCCATGGCGCACAAATGTGGGTCTTGGGCGCCGGCCACGGCTACTTTCCAGGCTACGAGGTGCTCGGCCTGAACGATGATGGCAAGGGGCTCCTATTCTCCGCAAATTCGAGCGTTATAGATAATCCGCTAAAGAGAGATACGGTCACGGCCGAAGGCTTTGGATGGGTCCTCTTACGATTCGTGGCTGACAATCCGGGAGTCTGGCTCTTCCATTGCCATGTCCTATGGCACTCAGAGGCGGGTATGGGCATGCAGTTCCTGTCGCGCGTCGACGTCATGAGAGAATGGAAACTTAGTGAGGAGGCAAGGAAGTTGTGTAGTGCACCAGAAGAGGAACTGAGGAAGGGAGCCCCACCTAAGGATGAAGTATTCTTCGGCTTTGGTAATGAGTAGTAGGGCGGGTCAATGAAGGGGTGACATCTATTTATATACGAAGCATTTCTAATCACAATAGCTGCATTTAGTTGGAAGGACATGCGACAGCAGCCACCCCCACCAGGAGAAACCTTTCCTAAGTTACAATGGCTTGCAAAGTCACGCTGGACGGCAATACCAATTGTAAACTACGGGGTTTGCGCTCGGGATTTGTCACAAAGTCCACGGTCTATATTGTATTATACTTGTTCCTCGGACATACTAATCATATATCACGGGGAGGAGGAGGTGATGGGATATGTACATAGAAAGCTATAAACGAATACTTGCACGTACATGCACGATTGTCTTAAGTCCTAGCTGTGTTGTGAATCGTGAACATAATACAATTTAGTCTATACTATCCAGTGAACATTTCCCCGGCCAGACCTCCTTTGCCCGAGGAAGCCCTACACCATCTTCCCTAGAGATTAAAACTACCTCCCAACTATAACCCTTTTACGTACTGCCCGAACGAACCTACCTGATGCCCCATATACTCCTGGACATTGAAGAATCCACTGTGGCGATAGCAATGTACCTTTAAGGGAGCTGTGTATGGGCCTAGCTCTAGTAGACGAAGTAGCTATTTAGGTTGGATTAGTCTATCGAGCTGCTGAGACATCCTAGTCCTCTCATTATGAATTCCTACAAAGGGATTTGATGTCGCCCCCTCTTCACTACTATGAGGTGCTACCCCTATCCTATCTCCGGCTCGATGTGCGTTAACGCAACGCACTAAAGACTCTTCAGGAATTCCATCTTGAGAAGTAAAGCACTAGTCGCCCTTTCAGGTGGTTCTCTAGGTTGACGGTTATCATCCTTTAGCGTGACCCAGCCGACTAGGTAACCAAGGATGCAGTCAACACTACTGGAATATCAATGCGGGTGGAGCGAACTTCATATAATCAATTTCTTTTCCCATGTTTCACGTCTGAAGTCAACCCCGGCATTTAGCTAATTCATTAGTCTTTTGATTCGTAGTGCTAGAAACTATCTGGGGTTTCTTGCGAGAGCTTCGGCATATCATAAAGTGAACGCAGAGATCCCACTAAGCTAAGCTTCGTTATTCTGCGAAGAAAAACGTTAGAGCACTTCGCATACCTAACGTAAACGCCAAAGCATCCGAAATGGACCTCATGACCCTACTCCATTCCTCTGTGGAACCTTCCTGGCTGTGCAAAAAATTCGCCCCTTTTTAGTCTCACGAACGACATATCTCATGGGTCAGTCATTAGCACACAATGCCAGGTATGCACGCTCTTGGAAATCCATGTCGTCGGCCACAATTGTCTTCCCTATCATGAGTATCAACGCCTGAATCATGCGGCGGCAGCATCCTCCTCCTTAGGTACGCTGAACTTCTTGAAGAAATCAGGGTCATTCGCCAACTCCTCCTTGACCTATCGAGACAAAAATATTAGCATTATCCACAATACACACGCTTAGACAATAGTGATATGCAAAACCGGAGAGAAACTTACAATATCCAGGCCACCGACCAGCTCACCCGAAACCCACAGCTGGGGGTATGTCGGCCAGTCAGCAAACTTCTTCAAGCCCTGCCGCACGTCATCATCAGCCAGGATGTTGAAGAAGCCGTACTTGACGCTGCGCTCGCGGAGGATGTTAACCATCTGGCGCGAGAAGCCGCACTGCGGGGCGCTGGGCGTGCCCTTCATGAACAGCATGACGGGAGCCGCGTTGACGAGGCCTGTCAACCGATTGTGCAGCTCCTGCTCAGCATCCAGCTGCTCCTCCTCCGCGCTCTTAACCTCGTTGGTTGCATCGGCGGCGGGCTTCTCGCCGTTGGTGGTTGCTGCGGTGGTGGTGCCGCTGGGCTTGGGGATTTGCTTCTCGATGGCGGTTCGGACGAGCGCGGCGTTGCTGCCGCTGACGGTCTCGAGGACCTTGTCGTTGCGCTGCAAGACGATGTAGGGCACGGCAACCACGTCGTATGTCTCGGAGACGTCGCTGAGCTCCTCGGCGTTGATGGCGACCCAGCTCGTTGCGGGTGAACCTTCTTTGGAGTAGTCGTCTTGGAGAGCCTCGAGTACGCTGCGCATCTGCGTGCATGGGGCGGCCCAGGGGGCGTAGAAGTAGACGACGAGGAGGGTGGTAGAGGGGAGTGATCCAACATGGTTGTGCCACTCGTCGAGAGTGGTGATCTCCTTGAGTGGCGCCATCTTTCTCGGCTCGTAGGTAGGGGTGTTAGTTGTGCGTCAAGAAGTTTCGGGTTCCCGTGTCGTATTATATTTAGAATTCAAAAGAAAAACACGGTGGGGACTTGGACACACTGTAATTTGTTGTGCTTTGGTCGAGCAGTTTGCTCCTCCGATGATTGCGCCGGCTGGGATGATTTAGGAATTTAAGGTGGGTTGGACTGGACAGGGCGCCTTCAATCCAATGGAGGGGCAGTTGATTACTTTTTCTCCCAAGAGATCTTATCAATCAGTTCGTCGAAACCTCGGAACGGCATTGCGTCATTTTGGGTGATTTCCTTTATTACGTACTTACGTAATACTAGAAGAGGCTGGGTACCCCCTTTTCTTCTGTCATAGCAAACGCCGTCAAAATCCGATATGTTGTATACTATGTACCTCTTACATGTCCTACTTAGGTCAGCTTGCCTTTTTAGGACTACTAAAGTTGATATGTCGGCTAGAATGGACGTGTTCTTTCCGTTGTGTAACCTAATCTGCTGATTTAGAGGTGGTGAACAGTTTGGTTTTATGTCTTCCCCCATATATCCAAGTAGCATTTATGCCGTCCACGATCACAACGACAGGAAGATATTGTTCTAGTTAATGCTGAACACTTTGAAAATCATCAGGGGGATAGCACTTTAGATAAAATATATATCGTGACTTACATCCTGGGGAATCGGTGTATAAGGAGTTCTTGTGTCCATGGATATTCACTATCTTTTTTTTTAGTTGCAGATGGGTCTTGTTAGGAGCCTTTCGCATTGCCGATGGCTCGAAAACTGTTGTTGGCAACATTGCTTAGATACCTTTCTGTGAAAATGGCTCGAGTCGGCGGCACCTATAAGAACAGTAAAAGTCACGCTAAGTTCACATGTGCGACTCAAGCTGGCAGTCATTGACTCCAATTGCAAAGCTTTCAGCAAAATGTTTATTATCACATGACAGTAGCCATTTCTCTAATGAGAATCAAATTCAGAGGACAGAAAATGCAAACACATCTATCCAGCAACGCGGGGAACAGTAAACCTCTGAATTAGGCAGTCATCCATAGGACTGCAATACACGCAACGACTTGAAGTTGGTAAGACTAACGCAGCTCACCTCTACTAGTCATGCTAGTTAAGACTTTGGATCCTTCGATCCGAAGATGATGTTGTTCCTTCTGCCAGTCGCAATGAGCAGCCATTTCGCCCCAACGACGAGCTTGTTCCTTCTGGGCCTCAGAAGAAGGTTGCGCTTCGCCCCAATACTGAAGCTGTTCCTTCTGGAAATCAGAAGCAGCCTGCAATAGCAGGTTGGCATCGTACTTCTTGGGCCAAGACTCGGGCAACACCGGGGGTCCCTGTGGCTGATTGCGTGACTTCTTGGGCCGCTTCCTGGGCGGCTTCTTGGGCGTCTTCTTTGGCAACGGCTCGGACAACTGGTTGGACTTCTAGTCCGTCAGCTGGCCAACACTGACCGCTGCTTGTGAGCCGTTAGCGGCATCTTGATTATCTCCTGCACTCGCTGCATCGGCGTTATTGGCCCTCTGAGCTTTGGCCTCAGCCTTGAGGACCACTTCGCGTCTCTGCCACCAGTCTTCCTCAATCTGAATAACTTGGTCGAGTAGAGCTTCCTTCTCTAGCCATTCCTGCTTGTACACCTCCTCCATCTCTTTGCATTGTTGCTTCAGGGCCTCGCCCTCTCTCATTGCCCACTTAAGATTCGCGACGCATACTTTGTAGAGTGACTTAATGTCCATAGTCAGCTCTTTGCTGGAGAAGCCTTGTTGCTCCGTCAAGGGAGTGAAGAAGTCTGTAATGTCAGAACCAGTGTCGCCGTCATCCACAGCATCATCTTGGCCGGCAGCGTGAGATTGTGGGGTCTTGATGATGATCTTTAGCTTTCCAGACTTAGGACCGGATTGGGTCTGCATCGACTTAGGAACAGGATCCGATGGTCGTAAAGCCTCAGTCTCGTGGACTGTTCGCATGTGTTTTGCTAGCGCATCAGATCTTGTGAACGCGCGATCGCATTCTATCTTTATTAATAACTACCTTTATTACGTCTGAATGACTTGATGAACTTACCAGGTAAGTAGCAATAGAATGGCTTCTCCCTTGTGTGGCTTCTCATATGTGCCTTCAGCGCGTAGCCACTAGCATGCGGAAGGCTCTTCCTGGGACAACCAATCCATTCGCAGGTATACTTCTTCTGTCGACTCTCGATATGATCGTTGTGAATGTGCTCGACCAGCTTGTCCATGTTTCCCAAGTCACCTGCTCGACATCCATCCCAGGCACATACTGTTACCTGTTCCTGGAACTCATCTTCGTCTAGTTTGGCATTGATTGGTGAATTGGGGATGTCGCCGGAAGTGTCCGATGAGATGTCGCCATCGAGATCGTGATCGGATTCTTGTTCGGGCTCGGGCTCTACGTGGACAGAAGAAGAAGCTCTCGATCCGTCGCCTAGCTTCTGTCGTTTAGAGGGAGGTGGTACAGGCTCGTCAACAATGGTGTCATCGAAGTCATTATCTGCCTCTGGCGAATCGGAGGACAGAGAGGAGATAGACGACGAGTCTGATAACAAAACCATTTTGGTTCGGTTTGATGGATTGAGGGTATGTAGATAAATGTGATAAACAGCGCAGAATATGCGCCGAATAGAGACGTATTACAAAAGAGGATGGACTCGGACACCTCAATCTTACACGATTGAGGAACTAGGTATTGTCGATGATATGAAGGATGTGTCGGTGATTTGGATGGGATAACGATTTCGGCGATGAAGAATGTAAGAGACAGGACAGGTTTGCCCTGTAAATGAATAGACGGTGGGCGAATTAGGGCGAGTTAAGGCGAGTTGAGACGCGCAAAACTAAAGTTATTTCAGCAGTGTTTCTGCCGCGCAAACTTCAGCCGCGTTGGACGGCAAGTACATCCAGTGTGCATGATGCGAATTATGAGAACAGCAGGTGCAGGGGTGAATTTAGATGTGCACTAACACTTTAGGCGGCGGTGGGTCCTAGCAAGTCTAGTCCCCAAGCTCTGGCCCCTAAGTGCCCTTAAGGTGAGATACGAAGGTACGAAAGTCCAGTACGACGAGTAGTACGTACCGGGCTATCTTAGAGGGCGACCCCGAGACCCGGGCTCGAAAACACAGCCCACTCTACCCACTTTCTTTCGTAATGAACAGTGATTGTTCGCCAGGCACGAATCGAAACTATCGTTAAATTGGAACTGCGAATACTTCATCTTTTCCCACTTCTGACACGGTTACTCCCACAACCTGAAAGTGAGATAGACTTGACTTGTTAGAGTGTCCGTCCACGCCGGCCAGGTTTTACTTTCAACCTTGAGCAACTGATTTCTCGAAGCTCCCTGGTCCTTAACGGTTGCTGTGACATCACCTCCACATATCCCAATTTACTCCTGTTCTATCAGGTCGACGAGAGACGAACCCGCCTCCTACCTCACAAACACTCCAAAATGGCATCTTTAAACCTTTCTATAAACGGACCATCAATTAAGAGCAGTTATCAAGGTGTCATCAATGCTCCTCCTCCGCCGTCAGGTAGTTCTTCTACCTACGGCCAATGGGCTCTATTTTATGTCCAAGCCCCCCTGGCGAATGCCTTCCAAGATAGTGGGAGCAAAGAAAGCATCTTGAAGGTCCAATCAACAGGCTCTGGAGAACTAGAAGAGCTTATAGAGGACTTCAATGAAGGACGTATCCAGTTTGCCTTCATTAAGATTAGGGATCCAAACACTGGCTTGCCCAAATATGCTCTGATTGCATGGGTTAGTCTCTCTCTTGTCTAGCTCGTGCTATGAAATATAGCTAATAGCCTGCAGTGCGGCGGAGGTGTCCCTGAGAGGACGAAGGGATATTTTACCAGTCATTTGAATGCCGTATCCAAGGTTCTGCATGTATGTATACCGCTTCCATCGAGCAATGGAGGCCGAGGCTAACTTAAAATAGGGCTACCACGTACAAATCACTGCTCGGTCCGAAACCGACCTCGAACCTGCAAATATCCTTCAGAAGGTTTCCGATGCGTCTGGTGCCAAGTATACTGCTGGTGGAAGTGCACCTGTGCAAAGCGGAGGAGCACCGCCTCCGGTAAAATCGAAGCCTGTCTTTTCCACGACCTCAAGCTCGTCCAGCTCTTTCAACCCTATAGTCGCTGCACGAAATGCAAGCCTGCGGAAGACTGATGATGACGGGTGGGGAGATGATGCGCCACAAGTTACTCGAACCCAGCTTGAGAAAGTGGAACCGGCATACAAGCCAACCAAGGTCAACATTGCCGAGTTGACAGGCCAGAAGCAAGAGCCCTCGAGATTCAACGGTTCAGGTGGACAAGATGACAGGCCTAGGGATGTTATTGGGGGAGGATATCAGCCGGTAGGAAAGGTTGACATTGCTGCGATCCGAGCCGCTGCGAGGGAAAAGCAAGATGATCGACCAACGCCGGTTAAGGGCGCCTATGAGCCAGTGGGCAAGGTTGATATCGCTGCGATCCGAGCGAAAGCGCAGAAGCCCGCCGAACCCGAGCCTGAACCCTCCGAACCACCCAAGTCCTTAGCGGAGCGAAGTGCAGCGTTCACCCAGGCCGAACGTATCACTGAACTTCCTAAGCCGAAGGTCGCAAAGAAATTCGGTGGTGCCTCAGCATTCACGGGCACCAAGCCGCCTACTCCTGGAGCACTAGGTTTTGGAGGACCTTCATCAACTCCTGCTGCTCCCCCTGTCGGATCCGCTAGTCGAACCTTCGCCGATCAAGGAGGAAAAACGCCAGCTCAGATCTGGGCTGAGAAGAAGGCGCAGCAAGGCGGCGCTTCCGGCGTCAACAAGCCCGTAACATCTCCTGTTGTGCCACAGACAAGTGGTGGAGCTGGATGGCAGAGTGGCTACACGGGCAAGAGCTGGGCACCGGTTCAGACGGGATCATACGGGCGTGGCATCCCGGGACAGAAGACCGGCGATACTGAGACTAGTCAAGAGGCTCCAGCATCACCAGCTGGAAGCGTTGGTGCCTTGCGCGATCGTTTCAAGGAGACAGCGCCCATTGCCCCATCAGCACCAAAGATCCCATCACCTGCTACTGAGGACAACGATCGAGCGCCACCTCCACCACCTCTAGCCACACGACCTTCGGATGGCGCACCTACAGGAGGCTTTGCGCTTCCTGGTATGCCTCCTCGTCCACCTCCAGTTACGGACGAGGAGGAAGAAGAACCCGAAAGAGAACCCTCACCAGTTCGCGTCGCGATCCCTGTACCCCGCGGGCCTGAACCTGAGATTGAGCCAGTGCAGGAACCTCCTCGATCGCTTCCTGTCCGACCCATCGAACAAGAGCTTCCTAAGGAGGAAGAACTACCAGCAGAGCACGAAACCCACGATCCTCGTGCTGCCGCTACAGCTGTTGCAGAAGCTCAGTTCGGCCACGAGCAAGTGGCGGAAGCACCAGCTGCTTCAAGTGGAGGCAAGCGCGCACTGATCCAATACGATTATGAAAAGGCAGAGGACAATGAATTGGAGCTTCGCGAGGGCGAGTACGTCACCAATATCGAAATGGTGGACGAAGACTGGTGGATGGGCACCAACGCCCGGGGCGAGACCGGGTTGTTCCCTAGCAACTATGTCGAGCTTGTTGACGACGAAGCGGAGGAGTCCGCACCGGCAGCTAGCCACGCAGCAGCAGTGCCTCCGCCTCCTGCACCGGCTGCTGAGCCCGAGCCCGAGCCAGCAGCTGGTAGTGGCCACACGGCGACGGCCCAGTTTGACTACGAGGCCGCTGAAGACAATGGTAAGCAACATACATCTATTCTACATGATGGGACAACATGATTGACAAGTGTGATAGAATTGAGCTTCCCTGAGGGCGCCAAGATTACGAACTTGGAATTTCCCGATGAGGACTGGTGGTTCGGCCACTACAAGGGCGCTTCTGGATTGTTCCCAGCCAATTATGTGCAACTAGATCAGTGATTTACTCATTCCCTTAAACGATGCAACGATCAAGTGTTACAGCAGAATAGCAGTTGCTGATTTGGAGGGAGCCTAGACAAGAGGTGATAGTCTACATTTCCATGGAGACAAAGTGATGATACGAGTTTGTTTTATTTTCCATAGGTAGTTGAAAAAAAAAGGATCCTCAATTGTAAACAGAGAAAAGTATATAAGCTAGGATGTCGGACTCCTCACGAGCCTCTATCCTTGGCGATTAAAACCTTCAGCCTTACGATCGGACATTCTTCGGTGTTTCATGTGAATATTGAGCATTAACACTTGAGTTGTGGTTTAAATTCGACGTTGAGTATATTTTCTGCCCAGTCTTTAAACCTACATAGGTACCTAATGCCAGGATAAGCGATGAACTGAACGATAGTCGCATGGTGTCGCAGCTAGTAAATAACCGCCGACCACTAAAGAGGTCGGTTCTTTCACAGCCTCGACGATGGGGATGGAAGTTGCCGCATATCTTGGCAATGTGACGTTTTAATGTCCAACGGATAAGGAGTATACTTGTAGATTCCGCGGGATTCGGAGCGCTTAAGCTACTACGCGGTAGTCGGATATCTCGGCCTCCTAGCGCGAACTGTCATAGCCTTTATTTTCCCAACTGGAACTTCTCGACTATTCCTACATGGACCAAAATGGCTGGGTTGTGGAGAACTAGCATGACTACCAGCTCCAGCGCATACGTACATGCTACATATGTAGCCAGGTTAACTGCTACTCATACGTGGCTGATGGAAGATTTGGGGGAGGCCGCCAATGGGAGGTGCCGAAAGCCACGAACAGGTAAGAAATGTACCTTTGACTTTCGAAAGCATCAAGGAGCGGTCAGGTAACTAACTTGAACTCATGGTGCTGTCCATATTAATAATTTACATCAATACATGTATGTTAGATTATCGCAATTAAGTATAGCCTTTTTTTACCTTGCGATGTACCAGTCGATTACATGATCTTTGTTACAAAAGGAGGATTTTTGTTACAACTACCCTTTTCTTTTTCCCCAATATACCTGAATAAAGAGACACACACACAATCGGTCCATCTTGGGGTAATCAATAAGGGGCTCACGTAGTTTCAGAAGTGACGCGTTCCAAAGAGGCGAAATAGGATGTAGCCCACATGCGTCAAGTACATATGTGTGTGTGTTGTGTGTATTGTATATGGAGGTATCAGTATGATCTCAAATATTTGGGGGTCCAATAACCAATCCGATGACGGTATTGTACTACGTTTTGATAGGTACCAGGTAGTAAGTTACGATAATACATATCGTATACTACATTGATCCTAGCTGAGCCACACCGAATTGCGTGCCGTATTGCCGCAGTACATTTAGTACATTCTTTGGTCGCAGTAGCCACCATCCGAAACAGCAAAAGAAGCGCCGGAAATAGTACCACATAATACAATTGTGACTTTTACAGGTACATGCGTGTCCCTTGAAACTCTTTCCAAAAAGAAGGAACGCATGAGGATCTCAATGCAAAAAGTGCAGGTGTTCTGGGTACGATTGTCCACCTTGAGTGTACTTTGATCATTACATATTTGACTATCCGACCCACCTCCTTCTTTTTTCCTACACCTCACTTGTTCTTGACCTTCAATTTATTATTAGACTTCCCGTCGTCACCATCAACCATCTTTCGTTTATCTCGACTCTTGCGACACATCTCGTTGTATCTCATCGTCATTAACGAATAATCGATAGATTTATTCTTGACGCGACAACATCAAGTACGTAATTCATACCAGCGCATTTACTTTTAAAGCAAGGGAACTCAATTCAAGCTTTGGAACTTGCGCCCGACTGCTTATCCTTCCCGCACCACCATATCTCTTGGCTAGATCTGACCGACCTCTCATCTTTACAGAAAACCCACAACCCATATCTATCACAACCGAATCCTTCTAGATGGCTAGCCACGACTACTACAACCAAGGTCCTCCTCAGGGCTATGGTGGCTACCCGCAACAGCCTCAACCGGTATGTCATATTTTGCTGAATTGCTTCATCGTCCCCAGAGTAGAAATGTCGTATTCTCATTGAAACACCAAAACTCATCCACTGCCAAGACATCACCCTCCCGTGGTTGTGCTGCACCCCATGAGCTCCAAATCTCTGGGTCAGCACGCAATCCTAGATTAAATGTCACCTTCAATTTTATCAAGGATGGCACACATCGTCACTCAGATGTTACATAGCAATCTCTTCAGAAGCACCAGAACTAACTTGATGAAATAATAGGCGTACGGACCTCCTCCGGGCCAGTACTACGGTCCTCCCCAGGGTCAGCCGCAGATGCAGTACCAGCAGCAACCTCCCCCTCAGCAAAGGAAGTCAGGCGGCGACGGTTGTCTCAAGGGCTGTCTAGCAGCGTTGTGCTGTTGTTTCGTGTGCGAAGAGGGATGCGAATGCTGCGCTGACTGCTGTGAATGCTGCTTCGAGATCTGTTAAGATGCTCCAGACTGAGCCGATACGATAATGACACCCTAAAATAATGGGATGATGAATCGGCGGTGGTGAATGGAGGGGTCGGTTTTTGGAAGGGGGGAGTCGAATAATAATGCCTGCTTATTCTGACTGCTACCTCGGCGGTACACTTCGACACGCATAGAAACCAGAAAAAACTCGATAATTCGATGGTGCGATTTGGCTTTTTGCGAATGGCGGTCTGATTTGCGAGAGACTACAGGCGTCTCTGCTAAGAACGTTTCGACTTTTTTTTTCAGTTCAGGGGTAAAGAACCAGCTTTCGAGATTAGTTCATATGATGATACTGGACGAACTTGCTTTGACTTTCACGACATAGGGATCGACCGTAGGCTACTAGCTCATCCTTGCCTATACAAAATTTTCATCTGTCAGAAATATATTGTTTATGTGCTCTCTAAAATGAACATTGTTGTAATGATAACTTAAGTGATACTCGATATTCACGTGTCTCTGGCTATGCCCACAATTCAGCATGAAGCCGTTGAAAAAATAGCATTAATTTATCATGTCTCTAACTATTTAGTCACAGCTCGCTGGCCACATTTTAATGCCAACCCTCCTGTCAGCTCTGCCTCGTGTTCATCAAAACGGGCCAAGGTAATCTTTGAGTGAAGTCAGGATGCCATTAGGCTATAACAAGCAGCCTCATCTATTTATATATGAAGTAGGAAGTTCATTTGTACACAGATTCGTTTGCTCTTTGTCTCCTTTTCACTATCTCCAGCTCTGTCTCCAGCTCTGTCTCCAGGAAAGGGATAGGTAGCCCCCTCAATTCTTGTCCACGTCATCCGGGGCATCCGTTTTCACAGCAGTAGAGCGTACCTTGTCACATTTAGTGATGAATTACTAGATAATCCACAATTGAGGCTCTAAGGGCAAGGATAATTACGATTATGTCATGCCAATAGAGAATAAACAACTCGTAACTTGCATGTTCCAGTAAAGGCAATACGATTTCTCAACTTAGGTATATGAAAGAAACAGTGAAACAGGGTGGAGAACAAGACGTCTCTTACTAGGCTATCTTCTATCCGCCTAGTATTAACGTAGCATCACTAGAATTACTGCAATAACAGAGGCACATAAGGGTTAGAAAGCTTAGCAACTATGGCGGCTCAAACAACGTCACTTCTTCTTTGGGCTGTCGTAGGGCTGACATACAGTGCGCAATAATTAAAAGGATAGGTTCTGATCAATAGTTCGCACGGTATTATGCTGGACCCTGCGGAAGCATCCATTCACTAAGAGGGGCTGTTATAGTGGGGAAGCCGCCACCATCCAATGCCAAAGAGCCGATTTCGCATGACAAAATTCGAAAAGTGCATTTCAAAGCAACTTCCTCGGCGACGTTTATAAGAGTATATACTCTGAACTCCCTGAGTCTTCACAAGAAACTTACATCTCTAGTTACCCAACCATGCGCATTATCCCATACTAGAATCACGTTTGTGTCGCATACTCTAGCTCCAATCTGAATACGCCGTCATTAAATCACTGTCTTGTCTCCTTTCTTTGCGACGTTCTAACGCGCCGTTACCGTCTATTGTCTATTACATCCCAAGTTTATAAGCGCGATTCTTGAAGCCAACAACGGACGAATTGTACACCTCCTTAGCCAGGGGACGAGTCGCCCACGTCCCGACTCCCCCTTTCAACCCTCCCTTCGTCAATCCCCTGTCTCCGACGTGAGACACAGACGCCACAATGTCGGCGATTCTCTCACCCGACGACCTAAACGACTTCATATCTCCCGGCGTCGCCTGCATCAAACCAGTCGAAACCCTCCCCGCGCCACCTCCCCCCACCAACGACCTCGAGCATGAAGTCATCCTCGACGGCCAACAGAACACCGCCGCGAACGCCGGCCCCGCGCAAATCTCACTGACCGACTGTCTGGCGTGCTCCGGGTGCGTCACGTCCGCCGAAGCCGTCCTCGTGAGCCTGCAAAGCCATGCCGAGCTCCTCAACATCCTTGACAGCGCCCCGGCATTACGAATAACACAGCAAGATGGCGCGTTCAAAGTCGAAGGCCTGGAAAACCCGAACAGCAAGCTCTTCGTCGCCAGCGTGTCGCCACAGACGCGCGCGAGCCTAGCAGCAGTCGCGAGGAACAAAGTTCGTGAGCGCGATGCTGGGCGCATGATTGCGCAGCTTTTTATGGGGTCAGAGGGCTTGCGCGCAAGTGGAAAGTGGAATAATGGATTTACGTGGGTGGTCGATACGAATACGGCAAGGGAGGCGTGTCTGGTTCTAGGTGCGGAGGAGGCGATTGAGTCCAATGGCAAAGTCGCAAAGCCTATCTTAACATCAAGTTGTCCTGGCTGGGTATGTTATGCAGAGAAAACGCATCCGCATGTCTTACCGCACATCTCGAAGGTCAAGTCCCCACAGGCGCTTATGGGAACACTACTTAAGACCACGCTCAGTCGGACATTGGGCATCTCCCCGGATCGGATATGGCATCTGGCAGTAATGCCTTGCTTCGATAAGAAGCTAGAAGCTAGTCGCGAGGAACTTACAGATGCCGTATGGAATGGCAATGGACGACGCCATAGAGGAGTAAGGGACGTGGATTGTGTCATCACAAGCAAGGAGATCCTAATGTTGACAGAGTCGAGGAACATTGATTTCTTCGAATTATCCAAAGCCCCTATTCCCGCCTCATCACAAACCCCCTTTCCTGATGCCACCTTACAACGCTTCCTCTTCTCTTCTCGTTCCCGAAAGGGCCAGTTGGACCCGCTAGCTGGAACTTCGGGAGGCAATCTATATTACACATTACACTACGTCTCCGCTCAGCACCCCGGATCCAAGATCGAGACCATGCGCGGCAGAAACGCCGACGTAGTGGAGTACACAGTGAACTCAGCAGCTGGAGAACCCATTTTCAAAGCTGCTAGATACTATGGTTTCCGGAATATCCAAAATCTGGTTCGAAAGCTAAAACCGGCGAAGCAGTCGAAGTTGCCAGGCGCGAAGGCCGTGCCTGCTCGCAGACCGGCGGGCAAGCAAGCTGGGCTAGAATACGCCTATGTCGAGGTTATGGCCTGTCCCGGTGGCTGCACCAATGGAGGTGGTCAGATTAAAGTTGATGACCCGGTGGTAGTTGAGCGGAAGGGCTTTGAGTCGAAGCCTGGACCGCAAGAACAGAAGCAGTGGCTGGCGCAAGTCGACGAGGCATATTTCTCAGCAGAGGACTCCGACAGTGAGACCTCCGAGGTAGTTAATGGAAGACAGGCGCAAGAAGGCGGTAACATGGTTGACGGCATTTCCCCATCATACATTCGAGATACCCTGGCGCATTGGGCTAGCATTACCGGTATAGAGGCGGATAAACTAGTGTACACGAGCTATCGTGAGGTGGTGAGCGACGTCGGCAAGGATAAGGCGGCAAATAGCACGGAGAGGGTCGTCCAATTAGCTGGCAAAATCGGCGGCGGTTGGTAGTTTTACCATAGGTACTATACCAGGTAGCTCGGCATGCAGTAGAATCAAATATAGTAAAATTATCTTCAACTGCCTTTGGCGCCCCGTTTCGCGAATCCGAATCCCCCTCTTCCACTCCCATCTGGGCCCCGCGGCGCGCGAATGACTTGGTCTTCCTCCCGCGGTGTCGAGCGACGCGATAATGGTGCCCCGCCGTCATTGTTGTAGTTATTGCCCCGTCTCTCGAGCTGGAAGCCCGGCTTGGGCGAGTAATTCGGATCGTAGAGCTCCCGTCCGCCAGACTGGCTACTGGGCCGCTGGTTGCTTTCCCTATCCCTATCTCTCTCACCGCGACTCTCATTGTGTCGGTTCCCTCCTCCTCCTCCACCCCTCCCTCTCCCTCTACCCCGCGGACCCCGTCCATCAGCCGACCGCGGAGGCGTCACCGCGCCAGGCGTAGACGTCCCAGACGACGGATTCGAACTGCCTACCCCGCTGCCTGCCCCCGTGCCGGTTCCGAAGATCTTGGCGCGCGCCTCGTCGTACCGTCTTTGCTTCTCCTCGCGCTCGCGCTGCTGCTTGGCTAGGACCTCTTCGGGCGTTAGTTGCGGTGCCTTCTTGTCTTGCTCGTCTTCGTCAGGGACCCCGTTGTCGACGACGGGTTTGCGGCTGAGCACTTTGACGGCGGGCTTGAAGCCGGTGGCGAGAGGCGGGTCGGAGCGCGCGGCTAGGTAGTGGAATGTTTCGGGTGGTGCTTCACTGTGAGGGGTGTGTGTGTTAGTAGGTTAGAAGATAGCTAGAGGGGGAGGAGGGAAGGGGGTAATACGCTGATTCCCAGATCTTCCTGTTGGACTCGGCATGCTGGGCTAGACGCTCGGCTCTGCTTAACTGCGGCTGGGGTTGCGATCCCGACTCTTCTTCTGCCACGGCTTGATCTGCTTGGACTTCCCAATCGTCGTCCTCCCAGGCGTCTGGCACCTTGGTTGTCCGCTTAGCCATTGCGATTTTAGGGATTGTGGTGCTCGTGTATTTAATTAAAGTATTGTTTAATCCAAGAACGACGGGCACCGTTGTTTATTCAATTTCCCAGAAAATCACAAGGCTGGGCGGTTATGGTACGTTAAAAGGCTACGTCGATCAGAGAGGGGTGGTTTTCGCGAATGAAGTTGTTTCCCTAGTTGCGACGCGGCGGGACGTGGTGGCTTACCTAATTTTAGGCTGGTCTAGCTAACCTATGGGGCTAAGGTTCAGTTCAAGGGGTAGGAGCGCTTTGATTGGAGGTCCACGGGTAGTAGCTAGTGGGGAAGTCCAACGCCACAGTCTGTACGACAAAAGGCAACCCAGATCAGGCATGATGAATACATGTATGTATTCCAGGTTAACAAATGCATACGTTGAATAGCATCTAATAACTTAAACATTGGGTTCTCGATTAGGTGCCTACGCAAGTTCAAAGATAATTCTATTCAACTGGTATTTATTATACTGAGCTCTTTTCAATTTATCTCGCTCAGAAATCAACACGTGAGGTCTTTGGTTCGTGTCCATCAATACGTCACACGAATACCGCCTCTTGGTATATCCTGTAAGTGGAATACAAAGAAACACATGAAGCAACAAGTCTGATTTAAACTTATTATAACAGCCAACACTCTCTTCCAATTATAAAGGCGTCAAATAGGTGATATTCAGTAAATCATGCAGAACAACACTCCTAGTTCATCCAGACCACTTGCTGCCCGCGTACCCAGCCAGCTCCACACACCTACGCATTCTTTCAGCGAGGCCGCCTTCACTCCGGAATCAGTTGAAGGCAAGGCACTCGCGTGGAACGACAAGAAATCCAGAGAGGAGTTCGACCTCGCGCGAGCAAGAATTGCGGATCAGAAATTCAACATTCGTAAGTTTGCTTATCTCATACGCATTTCTATCATAGCTTAGCTGTTGAAATATCCCAATGAAAGACTTGTCCGCCGATGATGAGTAATTATCTAACTTTTGAACAGGAGACTATGAAGACCCCCTTCTACCACGTCAGCATCCGCCGTCTCATTATTATCCTAAGAATGTCACAGCCGAGACGGAGGCCCGTTTGTTGAAACTCATTGCTGAGGTCAAGGGTTCCTCCCACTGAAAGACATAGGCTCAAAGATCGTTCGACCGCACTGAGGCGTCCAAAGAGTCTATGATCGTGGCATTATCGGACTGGCACTATTAATCATGCTAGCTCTCTGCGTATCGTTCTAATTGCATCTCTAAGGTTGCTTGGTAAACCGAGCATGGGCGGCCAGAAACTCCAGACATACTCGTACTAGTATATAGCGAAGAAATTAAAATATGCAGTTTTCCATAAAAATTTACAAGCTTGGCATATTGTGGTATTGTTTTATATAGAAATTATTTGCTTCGATGCAGACGATGTAGCAAGACAAGATCCAGGCCAGCTGAGGAGCTATCGCATAAGTATAATCCATAGCTTAATAACAAGACATTCGACGACCTACAGTACCAAGTCATTGGTCCAAATTCCCTTGTTTATCAGATGGTACCTTTTTTTCAAATCACTGCGTATTTGACTGACTTTGGTGTCTATATTTTGACGTTTGGTCGGTTTTGATAGCTCAGAATGCGCACAACAAAGAATTAGATGGAGATTATGATGTGTTTCTTAGCGAAGTGTCAATCTCAGGTAATCGAATGAGTTCTCGAATAAGGGGCTAAAATATACGAAGTAACATTCATAAGGTTTTCTTTACTTTATGCATTATATGAGACATGGTAATTCAGGATAAAATCGAAAAGGAGGCATCTAATGTCATATTTGAAAGCCAGACCTATGCACCTATAAAAGAGAAGGGATCATATGTCTGTCGTCTACTAGGCCCCTAATTTTGTAGTCAAGTTCAACACAACTCTATACTTAAAGACACTATTCCATTATCTATGTTGGTAGGTTTCTATTGTTGCTTCTATTAATTAGATTCTTAAACAGTCAGTGATAGAATAAGGTATTCTTTAGCTTGGAGAGTGTTTGTTACCTAGAAGACTTTATATTTACATGATCTATGCTGTTGAGAAAGTATAGCATTCTATTGTACTAATCGAGGATGATATCTAACTTAAGGCCGACTCTTCTTAGAATCTGGAAGGCAATGCTTCATACCCCTGGAAGTATCCCGTATCAACTCTTCATATTAAGTTGACAAGAGACTTTCGGTGCGATCTAATGGAAGTGAAGGCTTTTGTTATCATAAAGCTCTTTCCATTCCCCTAGGGCCCATTTCCTTTTACTGCAACATACTCTCCTTATCCTGGAAAGGAGATAGGGCAGCATAGTATCACCATTGTGAACAGATTTTGGTTCTACATTGATGGTTTGAATTAAGACTTGTTAAAGTCTTCACAGGTAAGCTAACTTCGTTCTAAAGTACCTGCTCTACTTTCGCAAGAACAGTTGAAGGTAATTATTCGACATTGTCCTCCTCCTGTCCAATAAACAGGCATACTGGTGGGCCCGATACCCATAGCGGAATCGAAGTTGACTTCCCCTTTATGTACAATGTACGGCTCCGGTGTCGCCGGTCACTGATGTCGCCGGCGTTCCAACCCAAATTCGGCTAACAGGTAGGTAACTATGTATTCTATGGATGCAGCTGGTATCGCCAGGCTGCACTCCCATCTACCCCCGTAAGCCACTCTTTAGCCCAGCTGTAGCTCCTCTGGGCAAGTTGCACATAATCCGGTAGTCCCAAAGACATCTACCTGTATTGTTCAAGCAGTACGTCTCGACAGTCAACCATACGCCTTCATCATTCCCTTGTCAAGAGTAAGCCACTTGAAACATTTCAATCGAATAAAGTCTTAAGCTCGGAATCAATCACAAAACGTCGCCATGGCCGAGCCCAATCTCCCAAAGAACTACGGTGCTGGTTTGGCTCTAGATCCAAGCACAAGACCTAAGGTACAGCTGATCTTATGGCCTTGTACCCCCGAAGCTCGTGCCCGTATGGGCGTGGAAATACAGCATCTCTTCGTTCGCTTCCCGGTTGCGAAAATTAAGGAGAAGGTCCGCCAAACCAAGGAGGTTAGCCAGAACAAGAACGGTGACAATGACGAGAACGGTGATGATGATGAAAACAAGAACGATGTTGCGATCAAGGACAGTGTTGAGAATAAGGATGATGACGATGACGATGACGATGACGATGACGATGACGATGTTATTGTGCGCAAGCGACTACCTAGGGCACGCCGGTTGGAGCTTCAAGCCCAAGCCCGCACCGAAGAAGACGATTCTGACAAGGCAGACTCTGATGACGACCTTCTGTACTATACACTCCGTCGTAAGCGCCAACATACGTCATGAGGTGGCAGCTACTACAACTTTCGCTCGGTCTGATGCCCTAGTGGCTCAGACGTGCTTTCCGTTCGTCTTTTGTGCATTCATCATCGTAATGTAGGCAACTATGGCCGAAATATCCAACGAAGACTGGAAGTGACGAGACGAGGCTTCAAGCAGAGCTCATTTGCAGATACGGTGAAGTCTATGTCCCTCTTTGCTCTATTATTGTACACTACGTATGTAGCACATGAATCAGAAACAACTTCTTCCATCCAAAAATTCCCAACATCGATTGTCGATACATTCGCTTATCGTCGATTATCCCATCTTTTATCGTCTATTAGCGAGTAAAAACTATTCCTCTGTCTTTGGTAGGCCTATCATTATGGCTACTCCACCACGTAACTTTCTCCCGAATCCATCAATGACCGGCGTGCCTGGTAATCCTAACCCAGAGCCACTACCTAATAGCCCTAGATTAAGCTACGCGTACCCGTTGATCAATGGACCTCCTCCCCCGCCAATTCCAAACCATCTACCAGGAGTAGGAAATTCCTTGGAACCCAATGGTATACAAGAGCTGACAGGCGGGTTACCCCAGCCAATTCCAACTCATCTGCCAGAGCTAGAAAATTCCTTCGAACTAAATGGTATAGTAGAATCCATAGGCGAAATACATCCGCCAATTCCAGAGCATATGCCGGGACTAAGAAATTCCTTCGAATCGAATGGTTCAATAGAACGGCCGACAAGCGGATTACAGGCGCCTCTCCCACCCTGGCCAAACAGGAGACTTGAGAAAACGGGTTCTTGTTTCTGCGGTGCTATACGACTTAGGGTCTACGGAACGCCAGTACATACATATCTATGTGAGACCTTGGTGAATCCTTTCTTCCATACATGAGCTAAGACGACATAGGCCACTGTGAAAGATGCAAGAGGATCAGTAGTGCCGTCTTCGGAGCGTACGCCATGTATAATCGGGATGTATGTCACCAGTCTTGTACATACGCGAACCCTTATCTCTTATATCTGCCCACCTACGCACTACTCAGATCCCAGAAACATACAATCAACTAACATGCAACAGCAAATCTATTTCATAGGCGCGGCTAGAGCTCCGTCCTTCGCAAACGGCACTGTGATGAGATTATTTTGTCGGACGTGTGGCTCGGTATTCAAAATGGAGAACGCTGAAGAGGAAGAGATAACTATCCCCATCGGTATCCTCGACGGAAATCACGATGACCTGGTTCCTCAAGTCGAGATATATTGTTCGGAGAAGACGCGTTGGATTACCCCGATTTCCGGTCGAAATCATAGGTATCGGATTATGCCGCCATAAAGTTGCTCTCGCTTTTAATACTTGGTTTTGTGTGTTCCTAGGTAGCGAGGTTGAAAACATGGATATCGATGATTATATCCCGGTAAGGGCTGGGTTTGCTTGAAATTGCGGTTTCTAGCGTATCTGTCTTGCTGTTCTTGTAGTTAGATAGATACCTACTTTAGGTAGTCAAGCTGTAGTTATCGAAGCGTTACCGACATGGTTGGATTCCTACGTTGGTGACACCCCTGGTGTGGTAGTAAACCTAGATGTATCTCCTCATCTCATTCTTCCCTCCACACGTATATACTGGACTGTTAATAGTAGTAGCCTCGCCGTATTAATCGTACGAGCTGATTGCTCGCCTCACCAAATATTCTAGATGATATATATTCTGGAGAAGATACTACCCTTAATCAACGTGTGGGGTCGCCGTTGTACAGACATGATACATGCTACCTCCCTACTTCAGCAGGTAGGTTTCGGATTTCGTGCATGTAGCCAACGAAGACGCAGGCGGGCCGACGTGGATCAGCCCTGGCCTAAGAAAAGATTGCGTATACGACACTGCGAAAGAACAGAGGACGTACTCCGCATAGGTATCAGATGTGCATTGGGAAATAGGATGAGGAGATCTGAGGTAATCCTTAAGGGGAAGGATACGGAAACAAGCGATATCTATATGGGTGGGTAGCGATCGCAAACTAGATAAGCCTACGAATATGGCCCCGTATACGAATCGAGTTCTAGACTTCCGATTCGGGGTTCCCTCCAAAATCGTTACGCATCTGGACGCGTGCGGTAGATACCGAAAACAGGGTTTGTCGACTACATCTCCAACAATCTTACCTGGCCGACAAGCTTTTGGCGGGGATGGCACCGATACCCGATCTCCCCGTGTCTGCCCTAGAACTAGAACGGGACTGCGCCGTCCGTTGATCATGGTGGTGGGTGTGCCCGGCTACCACATGGCGACAAGGGTTCATTGTCTATCTTCTCTCCTTACGTGTTCTACGCCTCTCTCTATTCTGCCTGATAATTTCCGAAGGGCTTAAATCAGTAATCCAGGTAGTATCACTGATGCTTACTATTGTCCATTCATATCTGCGCCCTCAGGGGGTACGTAAGATGATGGTAATTTTTTTCTCTCTCTTTTTCGCCCCCGGAGTTGGTGGAAGAAACGGGATGGGGCCGTGTGGGCTGGGATTCTCGATCGGTCGGTTCGGGATGGAGTGGTGGGACTTCGGTAACTCTCGAGGTTAAGAGGAGAACGAATCCCGGCTCAGGGTTTTTTTTCTTTCTGTGTAAGGTATTCCTAAGTCATGCAAGTGTCGCGTGGAATGCGAGGCAACGGAGAACTATATTGGTGAAGAAAAAAAGAAAATGAAGGAAAATTTTCCAATGGAGGCATGCAAATTCGGATATCCGTAAATGGGGAGCTCAACGCCTTGGCACCCGAGCTCTTGGATTTGCTAAGCTTCGTCTACCTAGGTAATAATACAATCATTCTTGCGTTGCCGGACAAGGCAGAGTTGAGGTCGCACGATCTGATGTCTGGGCCAAGCTTGGCTGGTTATGCGCAATACTACATATGTACAGGAGGAGACTTGGTTGTCTGCATCGCAATGAAACCCCGGATATAGGTAGATGGCGGTGCTGGGTCCGAAGAGGAAATCTCATGACTCGCAGGCTTGCATTTTCACTACGATCCCCATCCCGCTTATCCCGCATTTGGTCCAACGTTTGAGATCAACTAGCTTGTGTGCATGAGTGTGTAACGATTCGGCTGCATCTATCGGTATTCTGAATGGTCTTTTTAAGCTACGGGCATACAAGGGCGCCCATACACACCTGTGTAAATAAGACATGACACAAGGCATATGCTAATACACGCATGGGACACACATAAGTCGTCGTCTTTGTCACACGTTGCAGGGGCACGGAAATGAATATGCTTGTTAGTGAGTAGCAAATAATATCTATCAATTCCAGCTATTCGGTCAGCAAAGAGATGCATCTCCATCCCAACGTACCAACAGTTGACTTGGACTTTGAGAAGCTCCCAAGGTAAAGAGGCTGGGAGTCTAAGGAAACGGCCATCGACGATTACCTGCCATGATCTGTAATCCTCTGTTCCGTCATTACCCTACATGTAAGCACCACCGTTGTATTGAAGGCAAAGCTAGACCATCCAACATGATATTTAATACACGGATACATAATGGGCGCGCTAATCAAACCTGTCTTCATCTCAATAAGGGTTAATAGTGTGCCACTATTTGCGAACCAATAGCAAAATCCATTGTTTCGCTTACTTTTTAGATTGGTGGTGGCCAATATTAGAATAGGGGGCAACTTGTGGAAAGAGATTAAGGGCTAAAGGTGTGTAATATGATGCTATTCCCGGCATTAGAAGGATCTATCTTGCTTTGCTCACGACTGTTTCATTGTGGTCAAAATTTCAGCTGTCTGGTATCTACATGTGGTGAGGGAAGCATCACAGCAGGGATTCATCGATGGCAAACGTTAGCGTTCTGAATTAGTGCTAATGGTAGACGCCGCCGCCATTTCAGGAACCACGGATATCCTATCAGGCGGTATCCACCTGGTAGATGGGATACACTACACTACACTATTTGCGCCGCTGTAACAGCATCCAATTCAAGTATCATCAATCTGCGTAAGAGAAAGGATTGCCGCGTATGTATTATTTATGGGCTTATAATGTTCCATGTGAAAGAAAATAGCCTTGTCAAGTTGTCACCGCTCTTCGAGACTTCTAGAAATTCAGCCACTCTAAAAGGACTAAGGGCATAGCCGTCTTAGGTAATAGGTCCAATGAAAGTAACAAGGATCTCGAAGACTTTTAGTTATTTGTATGTCATGTCATCGAATCGTCAATATCAAATCCTCCCGGATCCTGCCGCTCGCCTGCTAGTGCTAATGGCGTTGCATATGAAACCCTGGAAACTTGTTTTAAACGCAACAAGCGCAATATGGTTTCGTACGAAGATATATAGATCAACAAGTCTCATATCACAAACGAGTTCTCTCCGCTCCGGCGAATATTCGTCGACGAGGACCCTGTCTGGAATAATTCTCCACCTCTTGACCCCTTAGCCAACAAATCTGATTTTTCACCGACCTGGCTGACTTGACAGCCCTGACAGCCCATCTGTCGGATTTGAAATCAGCGATAATCCTGTCTGGTCGTGGGCTGTAAAATCGAGCTAATTCATCATACCTTTGTAATAGCTAATTCCCAATCCCTCCCCAGGGTCGGCGCCGACACGCCATCACTTGGGGCGGCTAGTTTCAGAAATTGCGACATAGATCTCGCTCGACTTAGCCGGCTAACTGGACCTAGTTACGATCGCCTTCCCCATCAGGTATTCCGTTCTTGGACAGGGCACGGTATCAAATCACACACACAGTCGTAGTCCGGGATTTTCTAGAAGGCCAACTTCATAGAAGGGGAGGCCTCGAGATCTAGAGAAGAGGTACCGTACCCGAAGCTCGCCGGTTTCTCCAAGAGGGTACACCGAATCACATCAGGAACTCATGATGGTCGGCTGATCTCGGTATCGGTATACTGGAGAGCTGAATTTAAGCGACGATTTCTACTTTACCTAGGTACGGCACTGGTACTGGTACTATACTTATCTACCTACATACATACTATTCCATATTCTATTCTATACCACCTAGGTATTTCATTGCAGATAGTGGCTGTACACCTACATACGTGTACGTACATACGACCATTGAAAAGAAAAAACCAACGATATGAATACACCCAATTGACTGCATATAGCTAAAGGTTCTAACTGTTGCCACGTACAGTACAGCTACCGTAGATCTCCAGCTTGGTCGTTTGGACCCTGAGGACGAAACGAGAAATACATGAATTACCTCACCTATTGAATGCGTACACGAGAAGAAGGACCCCGCCATTAAGACCCTCCCCCTAGTGTTGAACAGGTAACTGTAAGTATAACCCCTATCAATTTTATATGTGTAAATACGTGGTTTATACTATGGCCTATCCATTTTTTTTGTGTGCCGGCGCTGGCGGGGCCTTAGCCAAAACAGGTCAGCCACTAGGCGTTCCCGGGCCTTTTCAGTAGCCTGTCCCGATTGAATTTTTAGCTCCCATTTTTGGGATTCAGCACCCTTCAACCGCTCTAACCATTGCAGCCATTGCCCCCATAAGGCCCATCCACTAGGACCCATCAGGCCCATCAGGCTCAAATCAGAAGCCCGCCTTTTTCAGCAGCGAGACACTTCAACCGCAACGTCTCCTTCACCACCCGCAGACATCATTTTACCAAAAACTACTACTGACGCCAGAAAAGACTTCCCCTCACGCAAATCAATTCACTTTCATCCTCTTTTTTTTCTTCCTTCCAACCCCCACGTTCACGTCAAACCTCAAATTTTCTCCAACCAAACGAGGTTGTCCGGTAATTATTTTTTTTTTTTAAAAAAAATTCCCATTTCACATCAAATCAGTACCCGAGAACCCGCTACGCTCATCCGCCATTTACCACTGCTGGCGGCTCACGACAAAATTTAGGAACCCGTTTGGATAGGAACCTGGCATTGAGTGAGAGATCAGCGTACCTTTGGTCCATCATCATGTCAGGTTCAGAGGGAGGATTTGACCTGCTACGGCGGGCAACTCAGGCGATGATGTCAAAGTAAGTAAATGAGCATTGAAAAAAAAAAGTTCCTATGTTCCGTCTATTCTCAGTTCGCAAGCTCCGAACCCCAATTCCCATTATATCCATCCTTCCTTATGCCCATACCCTATCATGATCACTGAAAAAAAAGATTATCCCTTACCTATTTCTCCTAATTCCCGCTCGCCACATATTTCGCTATTTCGCTATTCGCAAGTCGCAAGCCGCAAGTCGCGACCTTTCGAATTCCCTCCAAGGCTCTCTTTCCCGTTTAGCCAGTATTTGCCCTTCGGATTACGGATCTCTGCCCAAGGATATTTCAATGTTGGACCTAGGACCCTGGCTACTAGGTATCAAACTCGACCGCAATGAGGCCGGTGCTTGATAGGTAGTCGCCGACAGCTGTACTCTAAGGGTCTTTTGCTCTACTCTCTTCCAGTTCTTCCCTGAGCCATTACCATGCGGTTCGAGGTCCCGCCAAGTTCGTGATCCGTACCAGCTGGACCATCACGAATAAGGATCCGATCAGAGACACCTTCCGTTACGAATCAAATCGGCCATTCGGCCTTCATCCCGCGAATACGTTACGAGATGTATACGCCCAACTCCTATTTTTAATCAGAGGTTCCTGTGCTTATCTGTGTTGTACACTCATGGCTGGCCACCGATGATCGCAACGAGCAGGTCCCATAATACTTGGACCAGCTCCGTATTGCGGCGAATGCGAGAGCGCGGGGTCTGGACGAGGCTTATGATTATTGTCATATTGAGGCCTGACTCCTAACTCGCCAGTTGCAATAATCCGCAGAGGAGCCCAATGTCACTATGTCACTTATGTCACTGTCTCTCCTGTTCCCTGCTGGGCTGTCTCTCATCTCTCTGCATTCACCCCACCTCAGCGTCGATCACATCTCCAACGCACCCCTTCCGCCCCCACTCCAACTCTCCCCTCTAGGTTACCACATGGCGAGTGTCATGGGGGAGACTCATGGGTGGTTGCTACGAAAACGACATGGATTTCGGCTCGACGAAATGGCTCGTGAAATTTTCCTTCTTCTACCACCTGCCCTCCCATCTCTCGCCTCGCCTACCATCTTACATCCTTGACTACCTGGATACGCTACGGGACCCTTGGATTTTCTTTACGGATACGCTTATTGGACATGCCCTCCTCCGAGATGCCCTCTCTTCAGGAACCCCTCCTATACTTCCCTTCACTTCAATGACATCCACATCTTGATATAACTTTCTCTCATTAGCTACTGATCCAATTTCATTTCTTACTTGATTGTTGCACCTATTTCGAAGAACCTCTTGGTTCTTCCTCTTACCGTCCAAGATGATCGCTATTAACACGCCAAGCAGGACGTCGACCACTGAGGATGATAGCACTGACCAGATTGGTTATGACACCCCTCGATCCGGCATTGCCACGCCTCAACCTGATCTTCACGACAAACGACTGCCGGGTATTAGCTACTTTGGCCAGGTTCGTTCCACCTCTCTACCTTATTCCCTTAGTTCTATGTCTTCTTCCCGAACACCAGAGACTGAGTCGGCCCACCTTGCCTCTCCCCAGGAAGAGAAGGAAGCGGACACAATTCCTCAGCAGCTGCCGACACCAGAATCGGATTTGAGCAGCAAGGACGCCACGCCTGAAACTTCGCCTCTCCTTCCACATGAGAGGATAGAACCTCTGGCAAAGGTGCAGTCCTCGCAGCAATCAGCTTCCGATATTCATCCCTATCCCACGCCTCCTTGTTCACAAACACCGTCAGAAAGGGGAATGAAGTTGTCTGATGCGAGTGGTGATTCGGACACGGTCACAAGCGGCCAGTCGAACCGATCTTCTCTGAACGCCAAAAGCGTCTCGGACCTCTCACAACTGAAAGTTCGGAGGGCCACCCTAGCATCTCCCCTCACGAGCATTGTCACTACATCCAGCGTTCTTGCGAGCCATCTCTCTAACCCTACCGACCGTGCTTCTGCAACCACACCAAGTTCTCCTTCGGACACCCAACCCCTTGCAGGCGATGCTAGCAATTTTTTCTCTCAGTCCGCATCGATTGATCGACTCAAGAAGCTAACTGATGGATCGAAAAAGAGCGGTCCGTCGACACCTACTAGAACGCTCTCAGCCACCCATTCGTCCCAAACCGAGGAAAGGTCGCCATCGAAGCTTAGTGGGGATGGCGATACAGGCGGAAGGCAGACACCGGCCTCCTCTTCGTCTTCGAGTGGTAGTGGCGGCGGCGCTCAAGCGCCACCGCAGAGGGGCAAGCTCACCATCAAGATTCTGGAGGCGAGAGGGCTCCGAAAGAGCCGTGACCCATACGTTGTTGCTGTGTTCCAGAGGAGTGAGTTGATCTCACACGGACCACGGACATTCGAAGATGAAGACGAGCAACCTGCTCAGCCGGTTGCTATGGGTGGCATTCCTATACAGCGCCAAGGCAGCGATCCTGGCCGCGCAATGGCAATACCTATGCGTAGCCGTCAAAGCAGTAACACTAGTATTTCCGACTACAATACCTTTCGCAATCGACCGCGGAGATCTTTCACCAGTCCTAAGTGGGATGCTGAAGCAGTATTGTGAGTATCGTAGATCGAATGGGTCCCGTGGACACATCGACTAACTTTGGTAGCGACGTTGTTGATTCAGATATGCTAGTGGACATCTCAGTTTACGACCATGGCACGCAAGGAGAAGAGTTCTTGGGCCATGTTGATTTCCAAGCAATTGTACCAGGAAAAGACGAACCTGTACGAGGCTGGTTCCCATTAAGAGGCAATGCCGACACGACGCCCGATAAGACTCCTACAGGTGAAATATTCGTCGAGGCGATCTATCAGAAGACGGAAAAGAAGCATTATGGACCAGACGATTTCCAGATACTACGTTTAATTGGCAAGGGTACATTTGGTCAGGTTTATCAAGTGCGGAAGAAAGATACTGGCCGGATATACGCCATGAAGGTCCTGTCAAAGAAAGTTATTGTGCAGAAGAAAGAGGTGGCGCACACAGTAGGAGAGCGAAATATTCTCGTCCGGACAGCCATGTCGGAGTCGCCCTTCATTGTTGGCTTAAAGTTCTCCTTTCAGACTCAGAATGACCTTTTCCTCGTCACGGATTATATGTCCGGTGGCGAGCTTTTCTGGCATCTTCAGAAGGAGGGACGTTTCGATGAGAAGCGAGCCAAGTTCTACATTGCAGAACTTATTCTTGCCATCCAACATCTTCACAACAACGACATTGTTTACCGCGACCTGAAGCCCGAGAATATCCTACTTGATGCGAATGGCCACATAGCGCTTTGTGACTTTGGTTTGTCTAAGGCGAACCTGACACAAAATGATACAACCAATACGTTTTGCGGAACTACAGAATATTTAGCCCCGGAGGTATTGCTTGACGAAGCTGGATACACGAAGATGGTAGACTTTTGGTCCCTTGGTGTCCTAGTCTTTGAGATGTGTTGTGGATGGAGCCCTTTCTATGCCGAAGATACACAGCAAATGTACAAAAACATAGCTTTTGGCAAAGTTCGTTTCCCGCGCGACACACTATCTCAGGAAGGCAGAAACTTTGTTAAAGGTCTGCTTAATAGGAACCCGAAGCATCGATTAGGTGCCACTGATGATGCGGAAGAACTTAAGCGTCACCCATTCTTCGCGGATGTCAATTGGGATCTTCTAGCCAAGAAGCTCATTACACCGCCTTTCAAGCCGAAGTTGAAGTCCGAGACCGACGTCTCATATTTTGACCCGGAATTCACTAACGCTTTGAATACGAACGGTTCGCTGAACGAACGTGCTCAGCAGCTAGCCACTGGGTTCGCCACTTCGACGCCGCTGTCCCCGACTACGCAAGCAAATTTCCAAGGTTTCACGTTTGTCGATGAAAGCTCATTGGACGATCACATGAGGGGACGATACGCTGATGAAGAGATGGACGATGCAGATCGTCGGGATAACGACTGGGACGATGTTGACGTTGATCATCGGCAGACGAATAGGATGAGTGGTATCGTTAGGACCGGTAACCACGAGGAGCCGTTTGGCAATTCCCATTTCGACATATGACACAGATCTCTTTTGTTTCTGGCGTCTTACAACATGAGGGTAAACCTACCCACTCGTTCTCTGCATTCGCAACGATTTCGACTACTACTCTAAAATTCTGTCTATGTCATCATTCATAGGGCGGCATATTGCATGAGGTGACGGTTGCCAAAGGGGTTACTTAAGTCACTGCGAGGTGGTTGGGCGTTCGGTAGCTGCAAATAGTCTGGAATCATGGAACATACGTACACGAGGCCACGGGGAAGTTTTCGGAAATATCTAACCAAATTAACCCATTCAGGTCACGAAGGACCCAGTTCAGATGAAATGATGCTGCCCTTTGTTACTTTCAGTCTGAAATTCTTGCGCAGACTTCCGATAGCGAGGCGTTTACCATTGGTGAGCAGCTTTGACTTCTGATCGAAAGCGCTCGTCGGCAATCATGATCAAACAGGTTGCTAGTTCCTGCTGGGTTGTGCGGTATGATAGGTGGCCAGTAGTAGTTGATGCTGATGCTGATGCTGAAGCTAGTGAGTGAAAAGCTGGCGATTTATTTAACTAGGTCCTATTGCAATCATCTATCGATGAGCTTGGATTCTGGTTGCTTGCTGCTTATACGGGCTTTTCTTGATAATGAGCTCGAGAGGCATGCAGGCGTAGGTGGTGGGATTGACATTCGACCAACGTACATAGGAACATGATGTACTTGTCACGAAGCCTACCTCCTAATAAGAAGAGGTAAAAAGTAAAATAAAATCATCCAGGTTGCTTATGCTATGAGAAATTCATTTGATGTGATTCATTCGTGTAGGGTGATTGGAGTTGTGCGTACCTACATGCGTAACCACCCGCGTATGGATTATGGTACCGACACTATGTTTACCCCCTTAATCGCCTGTTCAACAGCTCCATTTGGCTGGGTCTAGAAATACACGTACGCATGTAAGACGAAACTTAATAAGTCGATTAACTGACCAGCCTCCCTCGCCCCCTTTCCTATACCACTGGTGATTTTATTTCTTTGACCACTTCAGACATTGCCCGGTCTCCCTTAAAAACTAATAGTACCTATTGATAATGTTCATATGCGTACATACATATGTTGGCTAGATCAAATGTCATCAGATGTATTGTTACCACATACACGGGATGAGATAATCATCCCTATATGATAAGGTAGTACAACTATAATAAAACATTAGATATCTGAGTTGTACAAAACTCCGACGCTCTATTGGGTTCAACAAAAGGAGATAGAAGAAACGGAGAAGCAAATTAAGGAGGTGATGAGGCCAGCAAGGTCTGGACGGGGATGGGACGTTGGTAGGTAGATGATGGTCCATTTTCGGAGAGTAAATGCTTCGTCAGATACCCGTGTCAGAGTTGTATGCTTACGCGCGTTCGGAGATGGGAAAATGTGTGTGTACGGTAGGGTCGGTGCAACGTAGTAGGAGGGAGATTGCAATCTCACTTTGCGTCGTTGAGTACCATGGGTACTAGCAGATGCGGTGTTCAGTGCGGATTTAGGTCGACGCCCCTGGGTACCTGTTATTACAGTCATTGAATCTGTGTTCATACATATATAGGTACATATTGCGGCATCTAAAGATAAAGATGTACTTAATTAGGTACGGATAGGCGATCATTAGGATTGTATAGATAGACTCGGGAAGATGGTAACAAGCTGTGTACACGTGGCTGAGACACGTAAGGTTTTGTCAATTTGACTCCCGAATCGCTGATACAATATTTTGAGTTAATATCGTTGCGATATGGATATGGATGAAGAATGGACCCAAGCCGGATGGTGTTACTTACACCAGATACACAGATGCAACATATTGACTCGGAAGGCATTTCTAATAAGACATCTAACCGCCGATTCATTTGGTTTTGAAGTCGAAAAGGGACTTCACACAAGCTAAGATATCTAGGGCCAAGCTAAACGGCATTCCATTACAAGACAGAAGGACCACAGGCTTTAGTTAACATCATGAGATTTAGTCCCTCGGTGATCTAGAGTTGTTCGACGGAGAAAGGGGAAAGAATCTGCCTGAGATTGGTGTTCAATGAAGGCTTCTGGAAGCTGGAGATTCCAACCGCCCCCTTTATGCGGTCCATCAAACAAGCGAGATGCAGCAACGAACATACATTTAATCCTCGGAGAGAATTAACGAGGATGGGGGCTGCTTCTAAAACTATAATAGCATAATTGTGTAGTTTCATACCAAGAGGCACATGAGACAAGATAGTTAGAAATTTCTGGAACGAAGGATCTCTTGCGATTCGACGACGGTGATCCTAGGAATAAATGTACAGGTTGCGGATTACTCCCCTCTACCTCCTTCACCTTCAAACATGAGGCATATACCCCACGTACCTTCTCTTCTCGACCCCATCCCCTCTATAGCTTTTGTTAATGGCATCATAATTCTATTTAATCATTTAATGGTGGGCAGGCTCCTCCTCTTCCTCCTCGACGAGCCAGTCCTCAATGGCGGCAGGCGTCGAGTTGGCGGAGGCAGTACCCTCGTTGCCCTCGACCTCAACGGCCATGCTCTCGTATTCCTTCAGGCTGTTGGCCAGGTCGGCCTCCTCGGGGGACTTGGGTGTCTTGGGTACATTGAAGGTCTGAACTTGGCCGACAGCGTCGGAGTCCTTGACGGGTGTGGGCTTGTAGGCTTTGAGTTCCTTGAGGTATAGCTCTTGGACGAAGTCGGCTGTTCATGTACGTTAGTACTAGTTTTGACCTGTTGATACGTAGAATAAAGTCGAAACTGGTGGGACTGTATATTTGGAAGACTTGGAAGTGCGATGGGTCCCCTTATACATGCTCTTTGGAGGTGTTGAAACATCATGGCGAGTGGTAGAGTGGGCATTTAGCTATACGTCTCTTCTTGCTATGGGTTCGATATGTCTCCACCGCTTCCAGTCCGGTGGTATGATCTCGTCGCATATCTCAATTGTCCTCCTAATCCACTCTAGTACGTATAAAAAAAAACTCTCAAGCCTTACCTCGTCGCGAAACAGTAGGAGCGATAAATGTTCTGGTGGCGTTTACTCTGGCCACGCGGGCAATAGCCGAAGCGGCCGATCGAGCAGTCTGAGCGAAAAAAAAAAAAGAGGTTAGTAAAGTGTTCCTCCAATATTACCTGTCTAAACATGATCGTAAATGTAGAGAATAGTCCTTACCGAGCTTCTTAGTTGAACGAGCATGATGTCCGTCTGTAGGGTTGCTCAATTGACGTTGTTCGGTAAATGGTACGGCTGGTGGTGCGAGGACGTTGGATCTTCGAGAAGTGTTGCGATTGAGGTTTTTCCTTGGTCGCCATCCTTCAATTCTTAGCGCCGAAGTTGCTAGAGTGTGGAGTAGCGGTGCTCCGAATTATCACGTGACTTGAAGCTCTGTTGACGGTATGCACACTGTGCTTTCATAGATGACGTGCCTACCGGATTGCTTGCATAATCATGATCATACAACAACCTTCCGATCTCCTCTTCAGATCGTAACTCGGAAGCTAGGCCTTACAAGTTTAGGCATAGTAGAACAATTTAGCTGATCTGTTATTAAATCCAGTTGCATCTTCACGACAATGGCACACTTTCGAGCTCAAGCAACGATCTTCAACCCAGTCGTCTACAACTATCTACAGTCCTACTGTATACTGGTCGAATTTAATCCCTAGTTTCACCCATTATTGACCGTTTATGATACCCGCGGCCTTTGGAGATCGTCTTTATCTTGTTCCTAAGTGAAGTTACCCCTGACTAACCGATGGTGGGACCTCTTAACAGTTTCAAGAATGAAGCATAGTAATATTATATTCGGCCTCCTGGAAGCACAGATGGAGTTGATGGTGGACATGTGCCATTGTGAATGCTTCTAAATTCTACTAGCCTACCTATTGGCAGCTATATATTGATCTATAAGTACCTATATGTTTAGGTACCCCATTACTATAATATAGGTATTTTATACGAAACTAATTCACTTCTATCCGGCAAAGATCTCACCAAGCTCTATTTCAAATCTAAGTTCAACAGCAACACTGATAATAGTGACTATCATTGAACAAATTAACTGAACGCTGACAGAAGTAAGGACTGTCTAATCTCATGTGTATACCATGAGTATTTCCCCTATTGTAAACACCCTGTATCCGAACACCAAGAATCTACATCATACCAGTGTCGTCAGAACTGCTTCATATCGGCAAACCCCAACTCAAAAGTTCTTCGGCCCTCTACTCTGCCGGCGGCGCCGAAACTCACCGAATACAGCAGCTGCAATGTAGATGGCGAAGATAACAGCTGCGAGTACTACGTATACGATGAAGAAGGTCCTGGAAGCATCCGCGAGTTGTAGGCCAAGCCCACCGTTCACCACGCCCATGATCAACAAAGCCCGGCCGTACCAGACGTGACCGTGTGATACGACACCCCGTTTTTGATTCTTCAGGAAGTATCTGTGGTGCAGCCAACCTAGAACGGGTTGTACGACCATCAAGCAGACGACGACCGTGCCGAGGATAGTATGTGTCGAGTTGAAGTCCTGTTGTATCATGTTTGTTAACCCGACTTTCACACCAAACGGGATGGTTTGAATTAGTAAGACTCACAAGTCGAATGCGCTGCGACGCAACAATACCCAGCCCAAAGCCAGCCCACATGAGCAGGAAGGCGAGGAACTGCCAGGAAGCGTGGAGAATCCATTTCCCAAATAGAGGCATGAGTGCCGAGCCCAAGGGGTACATCAAGACCATGACGACGGCCATGATAATACCATGGCCTAGGATCAGAGTCCCTGGATCCGCGAAGCTACCCTGCCCGACACCGCCCCTGTTATTGTTATCGAACTGCCGCGCACCCACATACGGGTTTGCGTCACTGGATACGGTACCTTGCGTCAGGTCGAACGTCCACTGGTCGTGAGCATCATGGCGCGTGATCGTCGCGGCGGCATCCGAGCTATCAAGCGCACTACCCT